>JAPYZJ010000757.1:0-36598 GCA_030522765.1 Ophioninae sp. B BG-2022a
ACGATCGAGAGTAAAAGCTTCCTCGGTGAGAGCGCACGAGAGCTCGGGAGAAATGCTCGCGAGAGAAAGAGGGAGCCGATCTTGACGCGGCTGTCGGCAACGGAGTGGAGAGAAATGCTGCGAGGGTAAGAGAGAAAGAAAAAGCGTGAGTCCGGTAGCGGCAACTTGGAGAAAGGTGAAAGCACTCTCTCGCTCTCTCCCTCACCTTTTCTCGATCGTCATAACCTTCCTCCACAAGGCAAGCACTCAAGTATACTTTCCTTCAAACGCGCCTGATTTTTCCTGATGGACTCGTCATTCGAAATCGTATAATTACGGGACGATTGAATTTTCCAAAGTGCAATTGCACTTCGACGATCCAGCGAGCCAACTTTTCAGAATTCCCGTAATTTTTTACTTCAGCACTATTCGCGGGTGAAGTGCACTCAATCTCTTTTCAGAATCCTCATTGAAGATCTGAATACTAAACGTGCAAAAAAGACGTTACGATGTCGAAGTAACGAGTAAGAAAAGTTGACTTAAATTTCGATCTCTCGATCCTCTTTTCCACTTTCATAAGACCATCCTTCTCTGTCGATTTTTCCTGACGTTATCGTCGCTGGAAATCGGATAATTACAAAAACCAGGAATGACTGAAGTTTCTAGAGTGCGGTGGCGCTTCGACGATGCAGGGAGCCAACTTTTCAGTATTTCCGGAATTTTTTTCATTAGCACTGATCGGCTGTGAAGTGCACTGAATCTCTTTTTGGGTTCTTCTTTCAAGATCTGACTTTTTGACGTGCCAAAGATACGTTACGATGTCGAAGGGACGAAAAACAATATTGGACTTTCAATTATCGTGCCTCGATCCTCTTTTCCATTTTAGAACCATTTTTTCGATCGGTTACAAAAATGAAATAATCCAGGCAATTGTGATTTTTGTTTTTCATATGAGCACTTTAATGAGGCAGTAAAAGCTGGTAGTCCAGCAATAGCAGAAATACCCTCGTTTCTGGGCTTTCGATGGAAGCATCTGGTCCTTCAGAAAAGTTCAGTCCCTTATATTCCCTTGGGAGGGGAAACGTCACCTCGGAGTAAGAGTATCTCAGTTGGTTCGCGAAAACAAGCTTAAGTGCAATGACACGTACGTGTGAGGAGGGAGTGAAGAAGAAAGAGAGAGAGAGAGAGGGAGAGGAAGAGAGGATCAAAGCCAAGCAAATGGAAGGACAGAAAGATGTAACGGTTCGTGTCGCAGGTGCACAATGCTGCCTCGCTCGATTCTCCTCGAGGAGAACGAGACGAGAAAGGAGCGAGGAAACGAGGAAGAAAATAAAAGACGAAGAAGAGGAACGGTAAAGACCCCGATAGCGGGCGTAGACCCGAGAGTGCTCTTTCTCTCTCTCTCTCTCCCTTTCTTTCTTCATATACGCTTTTCATATATCTGCGTCATATTTTCGAAATGCACTTCCTGCAAATATTATGCTTCCTAACAAAACTATATTTCAATAAAATGATTAAACCAATATTGGTTGAAAGTAGACTCTTTAGGTTATGCCGGGTTTGCGGGGGCTTAGTCCATTTTATCGTATTTTCACATTCATTTTATCTTCAGTTTTTGGATTCTTCGTTTATCTATTTTTATTAATATTTATTATATATACATATTTATAACTTAATTATGTTTATTGTTTTTTACAGATTAATCCGTCAGTTAATATGAACTTTGTCTTTTATATGTAGATGCAAACAATTATATAGTTTATTTAATTTTCTTATATATTTAAATACATGTTTTTAGTTTTAGTTGATTTATTATTTTACTACTTTGTCCATTGCCCAATTTTTCTGTCTTTCATTTTTTATTTTTACATTGAATATAAATATAGCCATTTTTATGTAGAATGACTTATCGTTTTTTATAGTTTTTCTTATCTTTCTTCGTGATTTATGTTTTTGTTATGTTCGAAAAATGAAAATTTCGCGTCCGTGATCCTAACGCACTATTGAATCTATGTATCTAGTTATCTTTCTTTCCTCGATGATTCTCGATATTTTTATCACCGCGAGTGCTCATGCGGAAGAAACCTACGAGTCACGAATTTCCATTGGTTCGAGGCGTTTGCGTCGCTTTCTCGACGAACACGATTGATATTTTTACTATCGATATCGAAACTGCAAAGATTCAGAGGCTTGCTGCATGGCCGATTGCCAACTTCGATGTCGAAGTTCAAGTTTGTTCGTAACAACGACACGTTATTGATAGTCCTTTTCAGTTTTCTACGTAAGATCTCTCTCTTCCTCTCTCTCTCTCTGTGTCTCGTTCAAGATCATCGATCTTCGTGAACGATAAAAAAAAACGAATAATTTCCGTTGCATTCCAACAACGAAAAATTCAACGTCATCTCTCGCGAGTTCAGGTCTTACGCAACGAGCATCTCGGCGATGCTTCCCGAATAATTCTCTCGCCATCTATTTCCTATCGTTTCATTTTCAACGTTTTTTTTTTGTCTCAACCTCCGAACGAAAGAGTCCCCGTTGAGAGAATTCTCGGCTGTGCGTAGTTAGCTCACGCCGTTGCGCAACGAGAAGCGAAGAGCACAGTCGTGGCTCGGTCTTTTCGGTCTCGTCGATCTCCCCGAGAGAAAGAATGAGAAAAGAAAACAAAAAAAAAAAAAATTACGACGCGAGGAGAAAGAGCGTTCTCGTTGAGTAAGCGCTCGGATTTTTCTCGGCCGACTCTTATGATCCGTTTAAAAATGTGGGTCATCGGCACATTAACCTCGAGCGAGGAGTGAGAAATGGAAAACAGCTTTTTTCTCTCTTTTTTCCTATCTATATCTCCTTTTTCAAAAACTCAGTTTTTTCGAAATTACGATAATCGTTCTCGAACTGAGAAAAGCAACTTGGCAAACGTTCGAATAATTATCGTTCCTCAAAGGAATGAGCCGAAGAAAGAGCGTTGAGCATTCGAAAAGAATTGACTTCCGTTGCATTCCGAGGACTCGAGGATCAACGTCGCTCAACCTCTTCACCTAAACAACGCAAGAAAGCGTCAGAATTATCCACTACTCGTCATTCATCACCAGCGGAATTTTCAATCCCCGAGAGAGAAGTCCTTACTACGAAAGAGAGGAATCACGGTGAAGAATGAAAGCCATTGGAAGATGACGTTGGAAGCGAAGAGGGTATACGTTTTGTCGAAGCGTCTGAGAGCCGTCAGGATTGCGGCAATAAGGGTCAGTGCTAAACTCGGTGGTCCGTTATCCACGAACCTTCTCGAACGGTCCTTCCGCTTCCTACATTCGCCATGAGACGAAACAACCGACGAAAGAAGTGGAGAGCACAGAACCAGGAAGCGATTAGTCGTTTCTTCGTACATTTTATGAAGTACCACAGCGATGCGCATGTATACATAGAATATTGCATGTAACGATACATTGTACAAGTGCACGCGCTCGTAACAGGATCCGACCTAACCCAAGCGCGTCTCGTCTTCGTGCTTCCTCACCGACACTTAGGCTTCAACTTTTCTTTGTTTTTTTCTTCGTTATTTTTTTTTTTGAACGACTACAGCGGAGCTCCTAGCTCTTCGGGCAGTTCTAGTGGTACCGCAGGATTGCCGCGAGGATAGCTCCTCGAAGGATCGTAAAACGTCGTCGTAAATCGACCTAAAAATCTGTACCCCGTTCTCCCACGAGATTTACGAATCGTTCTCGCGAGAGAGCACGGGAGATACACGTCGGGGCAAAGAAAATGCGCTAGAGTCGATGTAGAGGTACCGCAATGATTCTCACGCGAGTGTACGCTGGCTCAAAGCCGGTAGTTGCATTGTTCAAGACGCCCGAGCTTTTTGAGAGCAATAGGTACGACTTCCTATGCTTAACGAAGCGGCTGACGTACCTATTTTTCTTTTACATTTGATTTTTTGTCAATTACGCGGTGGTGGAATTGAAACTTCGAAATAGCTTTCGAATAGCTTTACAATGTTTCGGCAGAGAGCTCGCAATTGAATCTGCAAATTACGATTGTTGGTAATTGTAAAATTTGAGGCTTTTAGAAAATGGAAGATTATCATTAGGGTAGGAAGATATGTATTGTGTTGAAGACACTTTCGTGATTGGAATGAAATGAGCTTCTTTTCTTCATCATTTCGTATTTCTTTACGAAAGTTTTAAAAATGTTTTTTGGAATCCGTAAATAAAATATATATAATTTCATAATGACGTTAATAATAATAAAATTGAAGAAGCAGAGTGGAATAGAATTCTGGCTAGACTATAATAATGCGCCTCAATATAATCAATGTAAGATAACCATAATTGTTCTTTCCTCCTAAGGAAACAATTTACTATCCCAATTAAAAGAAAAAGCAAAACAAAATCTACTCCAGCTAAATATATTCATTCGCAGACCTAAGGTCGAAATATTTTCAAAACCTTTATTAAAAATCTATAACCAAAACGTGAACAAAAAAATTGTCAACAATAAAAATGAACGAATGGGTTCGAGAATTTTCGCCGCATTCCCCGATTCACTTCGACGTCTCTCAATGCAAAATATCACCTTTTTTATTTTCTCCTATTAAAAAAAAGTTTCATTGTATTAAAAAAGGTCTATAAAAATAAACATTCCTGTACGCTTTTCTATACACGCATCTACGCGACGTTCCTTATTTTAGATCCCTTCTAACCCATGTATTGCAACAATGGCGACTGAACAAAAATTCGTGCGCAACTGAGTTCCCGCAATACACTAGATGCATTCGAATATATATAACGGTACGGCATCCGTTGGTCTCCCTCCTTGCCTCTCGTTCTTTCTCTCCCACTCCTCCCTCCTCCCTCCTCCACCCCATCGCCGCGTATCCTCCCGATTTGAATCGCGGGTATTCGCGCCCGCGCGAATCTTCCGCGCAGTCGCAGGACTTCGCTATTGGCGAGCGTCATCGGACGGTGAATTGGCGAAGCTCGTGGTCGTCACCGGCGTTCTCCAACGTATAGATGTATTTACGTTGGAGGTTGTTCGGGAGCAGAGAGATGGCGCTGATTTGCCGAGAGTTTCGTCCCGTTCCTCCAGGTAATACCGGGCGACGACTCTAGGTGGTGGAGGTGGCGGATGCCGCCGAACTCTCCCGGCAGCCTTCCCACAGCGAGGTTCCTGCCGCCACCTCCACCCGTCGTTCACGGGCAATGTCAATGTCAGCGAACACGTGAGAGAGAGAGAGAGAGCGAGAGAGAGGTTGAGGGTGGGAGCCAGACCGAAAGTCGATACGTTTCGGTGTCCCAAGCATTGGCTCCAACTAGGCTCCTCCAATTTCGTCGTTTTGCGTTTTACGGATTCGACCGGCACTCTGTGCGCATATCCCGAAACGTCAGGCTTTGCGATAACCTTGAACCTCATCCAAATGGCACTGCCAGCCGATGACGCGTTAATTCTCCCCCAATGTACATCAGCGAATGTTCAATTCAGGTATCATTGGCTTTGGACCGATGGAAGTTTCAAAAAATGGGTAATTGGGTAGTTTGAATGAACCAGGGGTGTAATATAAGAGGCTTTGATGCTTTTCTATCGCTTTTTCCGGTGCCTACGCCTTTGCTTCGAAAGTTATCTTGGGTCGCGACGACAAATTGTCAACCCGAAGAAAAATCACTG
This sequence comes from Ophioninae sp. B BG-2022a, assembly GCA_030522765.1. NCBI lineage: Eukaryota > Metazoa > Arthropoda > Insecta > Hymenoptera > Ichneumonidae > Ophioninae sp. B BG-2022a. The sequence goes on from JAPYZJ010000757.1 coordinate 5,632, forward strand.
CACCGTTAAATCGCTACAGCGTGGGTTTTCTGTCACGAGAGGATTCTCGCTAACAGCTGGTGGGAGACTACGTGACGAAGGAAGGGTCAGAGGCTCTTCCGGATAGACAATTGAGTCCAGAGTGGAACATAAGGAAGGATCACGTCGTAGTTTTTGTTTCAGCGGCGACTGCTGAGGGACTTTTTCGGATGAAAGAGTTGTTTTACAGGTTCATTGGAGTGTCAATGACGCGTCTGGTTTCAAGGTAATGGAATTGAGTCAAATGCAAACTGACATGAAGGATGTAGAGGCTCGTTTGATTGCTCGGTCATTTGCAACACCCATTTTTGTGCCGGACCTGCGCGGCATGAGAGTGTGACGTGTGCGAATGATATCTGTGGGAAAAGAGTCGTGTTCCAATAGAAACGGCTGGTCCAAATGATACTCCAACTAGCTGACGAGCGCAGCTTCGATTTAGCCTGATGGGAGAAAATCGAGAGCCCTAAATATGAATCCCAAACGAGTGCACGAGTGGACCCTTCGTTCCTTACTCGACCGTGAGGCATTCCATTTTCTTCGTGAAGGCCTCCATTACGAAAGTACGACGGAGGAGCCGGAGATTGATGGGTGGTTTTTTTTTTTGTTTGATGATGATGTTATTGGATGAACGGACCAACGCACCTTTGCTCCTGGAAACCGATTTTTCGACCTGGACTTTCTCCTCTGGGACTTCGCTGATGACGATGGTGACCTCGCAGATCCCAACGGGATCGACGCTTCCGGCTCGACTCTCCTCGACCTTGAGAACTGTTTGAGCTACTGGCTCTGCGCGTTGATCAATCACGCACGATCTTACGATCTTCCTCGTCTTAGTGCAATATTCGTCGACGATACTCTCGTTGATGTTGTTGTTGTTGTTGTTGTTGTTGACGCCCGCCGGTGACATGTTATCAAAAGTCGGCGCAGTGAACAACGTGCGACGGGATACTGTCAGAACTCGCCAGGAGTACAGAGTTCACGACGATAAGGCTCATCCAAGAATGGAGGGGATGACTCCGTTCGAAGGCACGAGGACGTTTTTGCGCAAGCGTCGAGAAATCAACCCACGCTTCCTCCCAATATTGCAGCTATGTTTATATATCGACGGGATTACTGTTGTGATGATGATAATAAGCTACGACGATAATTTAATCCAATCCGTGTCATCGGTCGAATTAAGACGCTGGCATAAAGCGGAAGTTTTATCTCTTTATATCGGAATACGATCTTTTGTAGGCCAGGTCGAACCTTTTATTTGCAACTAATTTTGTGTTGAAAATTCCCAAAGTTTACGGAATTATGAAATCGCTCAGCTGTGATTGATTTTTATTTTCAATCTTCTCGAAAATATGAAAGTTTCATCTTGAAATTCATTTACATGGAAGTTTTCATCGTTAGAATGCAACGAAAATAAGTTTTCATTTCGAATTACCATATTGCTTTTTGGCTAATGCAGGGAAAACTAATAACTGATAAGTTTTATGAATCTTCATAAAAAGATTTGTCAATTTTATTATTATTCACCTTTATGGTCGTATTGAAGCTAACTTAAAAGCTGGCATCAAATTGTATCGATCAAATTAAAGTTTACTTAAAAAATTCAACTTCATAATCCGAAATTTATCTAAAATTTGGCAGAGGATTTTTTTTAGTTAATAAAAAACATAATAGAACTACACAAAACGAGTTGAGTTACTGGACTTCAAGTTCGAACAGACCATAGTTTTGAATACTGATATAGCATGATTCGCTCCTAATCTATCGGTTGTTTATCATTTTTCCCACTAATATTACAACTTCCAAAATCTTTCGATAAAAACTTCCTTTTCGTCAAGGCCATATTGTTACCAGAAAAAGAACGATAAATAACTTTTTGGGCGTTGAGTTTAGATCTGTCATTGATGAAGCAGTCTTTTTCCAACCTTGATCCAAATACGTCGAGCGCGTGGATTAAAATGACAGGGTGCCTCTTGATCAGTATTCTCCGAGCTCATCACCGCAATCGCGCAAGTTCAATTTGCCATTCGATGATTTACAATCGTTCATCGACGTCAAGCTTGAATTATGACGAGGCCCATCGAAAAACGAGGCAGGTATTAGCCTCGAATCGAAGAAAAAAGACGACGATAAAAAAGGAACGAGAGTAGGTCCCGTGTTTGACGTAATTTTCCCGCGGTAGGTTTCAATGTGTACTCTCCCGTATATATCGATTGGATTAGCGTTTCTTTCCCTCCGGCCGGTTGTTATCGGTGGGAAATTATCCTTGATCGCGCACGTGGGCGTGTAAGCACACATCGAGAGAGCATCGACACGTAGAGTGATCTAATTGCGGCTTATTCATGAACGAGAAATACGAGAGAACACATCGGTCAATCATGAGTGGAGGAGCGGTTGGAATGTGATCCTGTCCTCGTCGATTTCTTGATTGAGAACTTTGCCAGCCCCTGTCTACGTGTACATACACCCAACCCTCGTATAATTCATCCACGTTTCTAGTGGCACCATCCCCTCGGGAATTTCGTCACCAACGACCCGGATATTTTCAAGTCGGGAATCGTCGCGGCTCATGGGGTGACCGCGTTCGGGTCGACGAACTTTCTCTTTCGACAAATTGACTATCGTCATTCCGGGTGCGGTTGACGTCGAGAGAAAACCTCAACTTTGAGTCTACGTTGAAGAAATCATTCATCCAATGGACTTACCGGTGACGATTTGATACTTAGGGTTGATACAGCGAGGCGACACCCCGATAGTGCTCGTACGAGATCTCTCGAGAATGAAACTTCAACTTACCTGCAAAAAGAAAAAGAAACAGATCATGGTTAATAGGGAAACGATAATCCTAGGAAGGGGTCTTATCTTTGAAGGTTTTTTTAATTTTCGGTAATGCAAACGGAAACAGATATTTGATAAACACGCGATAATGGTTTTTCGTTTGCAATTTTTTGTCGATTATGTTCAAGAAATTGGAGTTGAAATTTCGAGATAATAATCCTCGTCGATTGAAATGGGAATCACGCTTCAATTCGAATGAAGTTTTTATAATTATTCTTATATTTATTCCTTGTTCTGCAAAGATCCCTATTTTTTTTTTCGTTGATGAGTTTTTCATTAATACTAGAACTGCAGAAATACTTTGCTGAACAATTATTATGAAATGAAATGAAATGATTATGACTATTATCATAATTATATATATGCATGTATATAATTTTCTTTGTATATTTAATTATGTATATCATGGTTTACGAATTAAACACATTTTTCGACGTGGCTGTAATTTTTTCAATGCGAATTACTAATTTTGTCATAATTACATTTATTTCAGTTCAACTCAATCGAACTGCAATTAAATAATGAAATTAGCTTCTCATGTGATGAAAATGTTTTTGGCTTTGGGTATGAATTTTCGAGCGCAAATTATTCCATTGGATAATTGCTATATTCAATTAACTTCAATTCTATCGAACCATCATATTCATCTCCCATCCCCAATATGAATATATATTTCTTACATAGTCGGATATCCTGTATTGAATCCCTATCATTTAAATGTTTCATCCCCTACATAATTTTTAATTTGATTATCCGAAACCTAAAATCGAGTTCCGTCTCCAATTTCCAAACACTCGAGAATTTTCACCAGGATCTTCCGATTAGACTTCTCAAGTCCAAAGTCTGACCAAAAGCCAAGCCATTTTTTCAAATTTCTCAATATTCACAAAATTTACTTGAAATTTCGTGTATTTCAGTGTAACAGTAGTTTAATCTCGATAGACATTCGTAATTTCCATTTTTCGTGTCAATAAGAAAAGTGATGTGATATTCGTTCGAAAAATAACAAAAATTCCCACGTTTATTTTTTGTTTGATCGAACCACGATAATAAAAAAAAACTTAACTAAGTTTCAAAGTCTAACGGTTAATTTTTCTATTCCAGGTTAATCAAATGATCAAAACCAACAGTCCCAAACTCTCCTAAAAATTCGATCAATTCTTAACGCGATTGATTTCCAAATCCAAGCAACGTCAAGAAATCCAAATCAAATTATCAAAATGAAAATTCCCAAACTCTCGCGAAAGCCCACCCAAAAATTCGATCAATTTTTTGACGCGATAGATATCCAAATCCAACGAGTATTTTCGCAACGAATACCTTGACTGAGAGGCGAGAAGGCGAAAAGAGTCGCGTGTTCCCTAGAGACCGTTCGGGCGAAATGCCACCGCTCGTACCACCTCTCGAACGCGTTCGCAAGCCCGTTCCCGCGCTCGGCGAAACTCGCTCGACCGGGGTGTCCACAGGCGGTTGATGTAAAAGCTGGGTCGATCGAGGGCGAACAGAGCGGTCGGGTCGTTTTCTTCAGTACCGACGGGCCGTGCTATATCATCAGCGGGCGCGCTGTAGTATCGACGCCGCTTGGGCACGAGTCAGTCGCGAATTCGCGAGCGAGATGGCTGGCGCCACGTCGCGGTATCGCCGCGAACCTTGTGCAAACTCGCGCGAATCCCCCACGCGATAACCGTCAGAGTGCGCAACCGCGCGGTGGTGGGAAAATTGATACGGTGGGAGATGGAGTCAAAGTGGGAGAAACGAAGCTGGGGTTTTCTACGATCGAACGTTCGAGAAAGGAGCAAAATGGAGGGGGGGAAGCGTCGAAAGAGTAGGAGGGCAAGAGGTGCACGGAAAGGCGCTTGTGGTCGCTATCGTGGTGTTGGTGCACCTTGGAAACTCCTGTAACGGCGAAGAGTGAGAAGGGCGGAGGAGGAGGGGGGAGCTCGACGTCGGTGGGTCGTTGACCGAGCGCGAAGGAAAGTGGGACATCAGCGTCGCGGCGCGCTTCGAGCTCGAGGCGAACTCAAAGAGTTAATACGCGAAGGCCTTGAGAGATCTCAACTGACGCATGCGCTCGCGTTTACTAACGGGCGGACCTGAAACCGAGTTCACTACTGACGAACAGCTTCCACTGAACCTCCCTACTCCACTTGATCTTATTCATACGTTGTTTTTTTTTTTTCGCTTCTTTTTGTTTTTCGTTCGCCTTGTATGCACGATGCAAGAACTTCTATCAATTTGGTACGGTAAGTTGATGGAGCAATTGCTCGAGCGTTCTCCACAACTTGCCTTAACGGATCGGTGCATCCCGAAGACTCCGACTCGTTTTTGATACGAAATGGAAGCTGCCGGGTGTGAGAGAGATAGTTTCGGTTTTTGAAATGTTTCTCCACGGCTAATTGGACGAAAGGTCCGAAACAGAGGAATTCAGGGCTTACTAGACTGAATCGGGTTGCACATTTTTAGTCTTGTTGATTGATGATTCTGTAATAAGGTGAGTCTTAGGAATGTTCAATTTTAAACTCAAATTCGACGATATCAATATGGGCTTGACTGGAGTTTCGTCGGTGAGTTTATAGATAATTTGCCATCGTTACAATGCAAAACTACTTGAATTATGTCTTCGTAAGTTCTACAGAATCTGTTTTTTTCATAACCGACCGTGTTAAATTCATATATTTATCACTACTCAACCATTTAGTGAAAAATGCTATAATAATTCACGTATTACTATTCTATCATATAAAAAAAATTATCAACCCGCAGTTTTTCACGTCTTTTATCAATTTTTAAATATTTATCCAGAAATACTTTGAAGAAAAATGAAATCGTTAAGCTCTGCGTGTACAAATTATTTTCCGCAGATCCGGATGCTCGATTTTTTTCCACTAAATATAACCGGCTTTCAGAAAGCTGCGTTCTATAGTTCGTAAGATTACGTCGATTCCCCAAGTCTTGTTCATAAAATAGTTAAAGATGCGGAACTTTTGGTTCCGCAAAGGGCTCATCGATGGTGCCAACGCAGATCCAAGTGATCAAGATCTCACTACAAACGATCGATTACCATTAGCCGGATGACTTTATTCTTTATCGTCGCGAGGAAAGTAAGATACACGTTACGTAGAGGTGGGTGCATCGAAGTATGAATGAAGGTTTGATACCCCTCCCAACAGCTCTCCCCTTGTACAAACAAACCCCCTCTTTTTGTCCGATATTTCATTACTCGACGTTTCGCTCGTCGTAACACTATTTTTTACGTAAGCTACCAACTTGCGAGCATAGATATGGCAACCGCCATAGAAGACGTTTCGAAACCGTTCGACGACCTGTGAGTCAACTTTCCAGTCGGTGGAAAAAAAAAAGAAATTGATGATCAATGATCGATACTACGGAATAGTGGATAAGTCAGCGAGAATTAGAGATCCGATACTCTTCATTCATGCTTCCATCGAGAGAAAGGGAGAAACAGAGGAAGAGAGAAAGAAAAAGAGAAAGAAAAAGAGGGAGGGCGAGAGGGTGGTGTCCGTTGACTCCAAGTGAATTATCACGAGGTACAACGCTCGTAGAAAACGAGACTCGCTAGAAAGTTTTGTGAAAGTTTCGAGCCAAGTGCAATCCAGGTTGGAGCGTTGGTGAATGCTGCTTAGCTGGCAACTGCATCATAGAAATAGTAGGGGAAAATCAGGGGGGACAAGGAAGAGAGCGAAATCGAGAAAAAAAAACAGAAGTGAAGATAGTAATAGAAAGGATTGCGCAATGGCATAGGATTACGTCGCGCATTGGACATCGGCGTTTACGTATTCGTATTTCTCCTGGTTACAGCGATGCGAATGTACTCGCCTCTGCAACAGGCAGTCGTTGTCTCTCTAAATATTTATCGCTACAGCTTCGGGGACGAGCGAGACTCCCGGTAAGCAAATGTTGACACGCGAACAATTTTATTAGTCGAAAGGGCACGTGGTATCGAGTATCAATTAACACGTGTACGCGCGAGGTTTATAAACTTCGTGCTCGATTCGTTGATTGAGAAATTATTACTCGATTAACTGTCACTTCGACAGCAAAAAAAGAGAAACGACGCTAAATTTTGCGTCCTTGTTTTCTTTTTTTATTTTCTATTTATCTATTTTTATTTTATTATCAGCTCACATATTTTTTTCATTGCAAAAGTTGTGTAATTTTTCCTCGATAAAAATGAAACTGTTTTTGGATCTTTGAACCATAATAACATAAAAAATAGCTCGAGTAGGTTTCAGCCAATATTTTCCATTTAATGAAAGCACTTAATTTTTCGCATCAGCCAAAATCAAGTGGCTGCTGCGAAACGAGGACATTGATTTGTCCTCGTTTTCACCTTTTCTTCAACGACATTATTAATAACTGTTTCGATTATTAATATGTTTCATGAACATTGGTGAAAAATTGTGTTAATGTACATATGAATAAATGTCCAAAACAGTTTTCCAATAATTATACAAATACCTTCATTTTCCAAACTTCTATTTTCGGCTTAAGTGCTTGAAGTCGAATAATTAATGAGTTAATTGAATAACGAAAATATGAACCGTTATTCGGGCAGGAGATGTTCGTTTTTTGAGCGAAAAAAGTTTGAGAAATTTCTGAAACGTGGCCGCACGAGTCGTGTTCGTCGAGGCGGAAAAACGGCAATGAGGATATGAGAAATTTGACCAACTGTACACCTACGGTATTTTCGAGTTATATCGAAAGAGGTGAGGCGGGGGAGGCGAGAGGAATCACACGAAGAGGCGAATAAAGAGAGAGAGAGAGGGGGGGGGTGTTCATAAACACCAACGAGATGGCGGATCTGTGTCGGGGATGACCGAGTTAAGGGTCGTGGAGCTCGAGTGCATTGCCCTCTCGCGAGTGTGGGTTAAGCCGCGTTCGGGGGTTGAACTCCGGCGCGAAGGTAGCGGGAGGGATTTGGTGGTGACGTCAAAGCCACGGTCTATATACGTACCGAGGGGTCTTCGTAGAGCACATATACGTCGGGGAAAAAGAATCAGAAGAAAACTCGAGAAGAAATGAAAATCTTTAGCGACACGAACATTCGAGATCGATTCAGTTATGGTGTCGCAAGCTCAATCAACAGAGGCATTCCATAGCGTTGCTCGAAATGCTACGGTGCACCGTAGAATTGAATCTTCAATGATTTTTCGCTTCAGAAATTTTCGAATCAATTTCGAAGACAGAAAAATGTTAATAAATAAACTGAAATGGTCCATATAATTATTTAAGCAGCTCAATTTATATTTTTTCGACTCGTTAAATTTCCAGGATTTCAATATAGTCTTCACTAGAATAATCAAAACTCAAATTAGTAACGAATAATAATCACTATTATTTGAATTTTTGTATACATCTATAAGTGTAAATAGGCAAGTAATTGGTAGTAATTGTTGCCGAAACAAATGATTCGAATTATCGATCGATTGCCAATTTATAATTACATTGAACGTAGTAAAACGACAGCTGCTGCTACCACATTTTATCGCAATAAATTTTTCAAGTAAATGTTACATGAAAATTATAATTAATATCATAAATAATGTGAATAATGGTTAATTCTATAATGAGCAATATCATAATTCATTGATTACATGAATAATATCATAATTAATTACAATTAATATAATAATCAATGACATTCACAATAACTACTTTCAATGACCATTGAAAGTGGTAAATCGATTGAACATAATATTCAAGAAAAACATTAAAATTTGTTTTACCAACGATAAAAAAGAGCAACTCTCTCTGAATAACTCCAATCTTTCCCTCGCTTCCTCTGACCGTTCTAAGGTTATACCAGGCCTAAAAACACCGTCGCCATTCTAGAAAACAATATTGGATCGAACCAGCGAGAATATCGATGCCCACAATCGCTCGAGAAGCCTTGCAATATTGCTCAGGATGGAAAACGTCAGGGATTAGCGTATATCGCGAGTCGATGATACGTGAAACCAAAAGTTTGTTAGAAGCGGATGTGGAGCGGTAGGGAGGCGTCGCAATGCACTCTCGCTGGATATCGAGTTATCGAGCGGGACACACACATACACAACGAAGACGTTCGATCTCGCATTCGTTGCTCTTAGGAAATCTGAATACATTTATGTATATAAAAGTGCACACATATGTTGTGTTAGCTAGAGAGGCGTGCGGATCGTTGCGGATCGGCGAACTCGTCCTTCGAAGCCGGAATCAGAGTCGCGCGGCCATCGTCGATGCCGGTGCATCGACATCGAACGAGGATAAGCGCTTTCCTTTTTTTTTCCCTTTTCATTACACACAGATATAAAAGGTTTAACCTCGAGGTTGGACAACTTTAGTATGTTTGTTAACCCAAACAAACCCAAACAAACCCAAACAAGCATTTCGTTTCATTAGTATTGTTATTCGTATTACTGTTAAATTTTTTGTCACGATCGATCCACATGTGCTTTAGGACGTGGAGAGTGGTTCGTATAGATGCCCATTTGAATCAATGAAGCTCTCGCCTCTCGCATCGTTCCGATGCAACGATTTTCACGGGGTTCAAGTTTGCGTAGTTTCAACACAAAGGAATACTATCTCAATTTTGTTCTTTCATTATTATTCAAAATTGTCTTTTTAACGATTTCTTTTTATAGATCGTTGTATTAAAATTCTCAAACATTTTTGCGCAATTTTCATAGCTCAAATCTGCCAACGAAATTTCCTGAAAATAATTAAAAATTACCTTCGTTGCTTCCCCATAATGCAACTTCGTCTATGATTTTTCAATGTTTTTTTTTTGCATTTATTTTTGTCATTATTCAATAAGGTTTTTTTGTAAATCGCGATCTTAGATATCGAATAAGATTTCGTGAATCGAAAAACGTTTTCTTGTTAAAAGTCACTGAAGTTCGTACAATAAGTAGAACATGTGTATTTTAATTTAAATGACAGTTAATTGCTTCAGAAAACTTCCAAAACCGTCCCAACGTGGAAAAGATAGAAATACATTCATATATCACAGGGAAATTCGACAAAAGGAAGATGAATGCTTTCGTCTTAAAATGGAAAAAAGATCGTCGAATATACTATACAGAATATAGTAATTCAGATGGGTATCAATGCGAAATATGCGAGCTTTCTTTTTAGACCTAACTTTTTGGCCATCCTGTATAGATATATTTTTTTACGAAAATTCCGTATTTAATGATTTACTAAATTTCATTAAATAAACATTTCTTTTATATAGACATATATGTTTAAAAATTTCACAAAATAAATATATATTTGTAAAATATGCTATAAACAATCACTCTACTCATAAGCAATTTTTTGACAATTACACGTCTGGATTGTTTTTGGCGCATCTGTAAATATTCACTCTACATATATACGTGGCTCGCTACCTGTTCGTCTTCATAAATATAAATATGTATATAGGTATATGTCTTAGTACATCTGATGTGAATGCACTTCACGGTTCGCACGGAATGTCTTGTAGACTCACATATAAGGTTGCACCAGCGTGGATGCCAGAAAGAAAAAAAAATGGGAACTCCACGCGATCGTGCAATTGAATCGCATTCGTATGTATGCAACGTTGTAACGTTGTAACGTATCCGACGAATCTCCGACACTACATACGCGTGCAATCTATTATTTTTACACTTTCTACGGAAAGTGAAAAAACGATGGCTAGGCTCATCACCCGGGCGTGTATCCGCGATTGTTCGACTAAGGTAAGGGGAATGTGAAAGTGCTATATTTAATTCTGTGCTAGAATGCAACCTTCGGTAGGCGTGTCTTCCTCGGAATCGGTATTGTCGTTCGGAAATGTGCGACGTAATTTTCTTTTTCCATTTGATTATTTTTCATAATTATTATCGATTTTTAATATCATCGTAGGTTTATCGAATTGTAGATTTTAGATTTGAAAAATTGTGTTATTGTAGATTTTTTGAATACTGTAGATTAAAAATATTATTGCAGATTTTTAATATTATTTTAGATTTTTTAATGACTAAAGATTGAAAAAAAAAATTACAGATTAAAAATGTTGTTTAAAATTTTTTAAATGATTTAATTTATTATCATTACTGTTTTCATTGCTTTCCTTATTATCATTATCATCATTATTATTCTTATTGTTATCATTATGGATAAGCAATATACGGCATTCACTGTCAAATTATGCTTCACCATCCAGGCAATTCGAGCTTTAAGCTCCACCTGCATAATCCGCATTGATAATAAACTTTTTTTCTCACCGCGAAGAACGAAAGCGATTATCGCAACCCTGCTGTACATTTCACGAGAGAAAGAAGGCGGAAAATTATTGCGAAGAAGGATGAGGGATTTCGTGCCTCCGGAAATAAACTTTTCGCACCTTAATCGCTACAGTCGTGCGTTTTGCCTCGTAAACGAATGGGGGGTGGAGGTCAAACGCGGGAGGGGCTGGGAGGGCATGAGGGTGGGAATTTATGTACTAATTATACTTTGTCTATGAGTATAAGCTATTCGCATGGTACATCGGCCGAGCAGGTTAGTGGAAAAATAAACGACCCAACCGCGAACCCAAACGAGACTATTAAATTTTCGCGCTTTATCCGCGCGTAATTGAAAAATGGCTACCTAAAAGTGGTGGAAGGTGACTTTGAAGAACCTGTATTCACGGAAAGCTCGGAAAAAGGTATCGTTTCGTACCCAGCGCTTGGAATTTCATCGAAAATATCGTTTCGTCAAGCACAGTCCTCGAACTCGATACGACCCCGAAATAACCGTTTTATTTCCAGAGATTTAGAAAAAGGTCCGGGACGAGGGGCAGTTACGAGTTTACGAGAGCAATCTCGGGACGCCACGCGAAATCGGGTGTCAGATGGTAGTCGGAACGTTTGTTGGAAACCCCGGGGGAGAATCGTGGCCAGGTGCACAGCCCCCTTGACGATTTTAACGCTGCTATGACGCAAGCAATCCTGACACAAGCGACGAACAAGCGGCATGAAACGCCCCCGGCCTCCTCCCTCGTCGCCTTAAAATCCGAGGTCGCTCCAGATACAGGTGACCTCGTAACTTCCATCATCCCTACTGCTGCGACCCTCTTTTACGCCCTCTCGGATTTCGCTGGGCTGATTTTCCTACGCGGGAATCGCGACGACCCTAAAACGACCACGAGATAGCGAAGATACCACCTTTATCCACCCAGAATCGTTCGGCGAAGTCTCGTTCAAACGAAAAATAGCTTTTTCAAAGCTTTCGCTTCTTTCTCCCAACTTTTTTACAGAAAAAAAAGTTTTCCAATTTTTTTTTCGTGCGAGGATAGTGTTTTATTGTGAACTGACGACGGTGAGGAGAGGGAGGTGAGGTGCGGGGTGAAAAAGGGTTGCGGCCTTTTTTGTAGGAATTTTCGTAAAATATTTTTCCCCGCACTTATATAAACGTTCTACTATTATTTACGGCCGTTAATTGCGAGGACTCGAAACTATTTTTTTTTTTTGCTGTTTTGTCGGTTCGATGTGTAACGGTAAAAAATAAAAGTACCCTTTTTTTCTCGGTCGTCACAGGCTTGGTGTAAAACGGCCGCTTGGAAACTTCGCCTGGATTTTTTTTTATCCGCACGCGTGTTCGACTGCAGAGCAAAGGTAAATAAGATTTTGTGCGGGGGAGGGACTTCCGGAGAGGTGAAAAAAAATCTAACTGTAGTTAAAAAGGTAAAAGGATGCGTTTGGCTTAGGTCCCTTTCTGTTATGTTCCTACTGGCCAATAAAAAAAAAAGGGTACGTGAAGTCGAAAAGTTAACCCTATGAGCTCCTTAACGGGTTTAAAAAACTACCATCGGAGTCAATTTTTTTTCTTCGTCGTTCTTTTTTTTGCAGGCACGCCCGAGGGCAACCTCGTCCCATCAACCCTATCGTAAAGGCGTAAAATGCCCAAAGGATTAGAGACCGAGTACCGTATTCTTTTATTCCTTTTTTTTTTTGACCCTTTCCATTTTTACTCGTTCTTTGTAACGATGGTACACTTTTTTCTCTCGACTAGCCAATATAAATATTACCGCTGCGTGTACCAGGGTTTCGCCCTTTACGGTTGTCGAGAAGAGACGCGGGCGAAAAAAAAGGGTAGACAAAAAAAAACGGTAAAATGTGCTTCAGTGTTTTTACCTCCTTCGTTTTTTACACCCTTTTCCAACAGCCCGAGAAAATAAGGGGAGGGCAAAAAATGAGACGTTCTGGCAATTTCAAAGTCAGTGGAACGCGAGACGTGTCCTCCGAAGGCAAATGGAAAAATAAACCTCTACGGTGAACTCCGCGGTATTTTGTGAATTTATAACCCACGCGACGCGCGGGGAAAGACTTTTCCCTTTTTTTTTAATAGCAAAATTGAACCGAGGAAAAAAGATGGGACGGGACAATGTTTGAACACGTACGGATCGAGGGAATTCTACCCCGCTATTTTTTACTCTTTTTTTTAAATACTATAAATTCAATACAAAAATACTAAACGTAAAGTCACAACATTTTGGATAAATATTCCTAGTTATTAGAAATAATTTAAATATATCAGCGTGGATGGTGATATTAACCACTCTTAGGGTTGAAATTAATGGGGTTGAAGTTTGCATAGTTGGAACGGAACAAATAAATTTTTTCATTTTTCTTTTTCATTATTATCCAAAATTATGCTTTGCAGACTTGTCATTTGATGGAAACTCTATACTACCGTTCAAAATCAAATTTCCAAATTATTCATAATCTGTTATTACCATTTGCAGACTATCATAATTTTTGTATCATTCTATTTTCCTGATGCCCTTATAATTCAAAATCAAATATGCAGATTGCCCAAAATCTTCAACCTTATCCTCTCAAACTTCAATCCTCAATGTTTAATTTTTTTTATCATTGGGAGACCGTCAAAAGTTTTCGAGTACCATTCGTGGCCTATGCAAAAATGTTCGCCAATTTCAATCGGACTATGAAAAACCAGTTTCGGAGATCACTAATTACGACTCCTTGAAAATATTCGGGTGTCTTTCCCAGCTGAACTTTGCAACAAAAATTTACACTGAACGAACAATGAATTTTCGCTGCATCCTAACTTCGGAGCTTTAATAATATTTTGGGTCAGTCGTGGGTGTGAGCCCCTTCGAGGACAGAGTAATCGTAGCGAGAGTTTCGGTGACGAAATAAATTAGGATGACCAGTAGGAACGAGGGGATAGCGGAAGAAGGAAGAGGGGGGAGGGAAACACTTGCAGACGGGAAAGCTTACATGCATAGGTGGACTCGAGGGCGTGTGGAGAGACTGTTCCTAATCAGGGCGCGGAGAATGCGCGCGGTAAGTGGTCATGGGGGACAACGGGGAGAGGGGTGGTGGAGGAATGGAGGACGCTGATAGCTGAAGAGTGAGAACGAAACGATGTTCACTTAGGGGGTGGTGGGCTGAGGGGATTGGAAGGAGAAGGGCGGTTAAAGGAGAGAGATGGAAAGAGAGAGAAAGAGAGAGAGAGAGCGGGCGGGCCGATGCGCGCGCCGAGGTCACGAGTTCGTTGACCGATGAGGGTGCCATTTGCTCCTAACTAGGCCAGTTCGCCTTCTCCCGCAGGCAAGAAGACAGGGGGTTCGGGAAGGCCGAGCTATTTCGCGGGTTATGCACCCTCCTTTCCCCTCCAGCTTCTCGATACCCAACAGTGGTATGCTCGCATTAATATCGGAGATTCACGAGGATCCTCGCGTTCGAAATTGTCCCCGGAGTGTATACATCCATCCCCGAAATACACTCGAAAGTATATTCCCCCTTTAGGACCCGCCCGCGCGGGTGTCGAGATACACATTGCCTTTTTTGGAACGGCTGATCCGAGGGGTCGTTCAACTTCGCCACGGCCTCGTTTGAGATACCTCGTTGATGTACTCCTCTTAGACTGTGAAAAGGGTAGCTTACCAACCCCCTCTTCCACTCCCCTCCCTAAAGCTTATTCGCCGAGGGTAAATTCGCAAGCCGAGCGTTTCGAGTTCACGATCCAAAGTGGGTTATCGCCGGGATTGAAGCTTGCATGAAAGTTTCCAGGTTGACCCGTGCGGTAATCCGCAGAGTACAATTGGCCGAGGAGGTCACCCGGCGAATCTGGCAAATCGGATGAATCTCCTGGAAGTTCGCGACGCTGGACTTCCGGGAGAATCCGAGGGGACGGATTCTTTTCAATGCTGGATCAAACATCTCGACTTTTTGGGTTCTTATTGGTGATCGGTCGAAATTACTGTGGGTTCTTGGATAATGACAACAATCAAACGGTGCTGAAATTCACATTATTGAATGCACTCCAATGATGAATTTCAACTGCCCCAATATTACCTACCCAAAATCAAGATATGAAACCCCCATGTTTTCTACATTCTACATTTTCTCAATCAGGAAAATAGACGATCTAATATCTTCCTGTCTTAGTTAGAGAACAAAAATACATCGACAGATTTTTCGATGCAGGAAATTGTAGAACTTTCCCAGGCGTCTACGACTAAAATCTACGCCAGCGAATTTTTCACGACCGGATTAAAAACACGAAGAAGACTGAACAGAATATGGGATTGATATTTTCATCGTTGACAGGCAACGAATATTGGTCTCAACTTCTTTTTTTTATTTCTATCCAAAATTACATATCGCAAATTTGTATACGTGCTTACTTCAGTGAAGAAAAATCACTGAATAAGAATTCTATAAAATTGATGCTTCAGTTTAACAAATCAAATATACCATAGGAATTTTATAAGCAAGTAAAGATAATTCGTGTCGAGTTCCAACGATGCGAAAACTTCAACGACATAATAGAAATCCCGTTGCAATCGATTCCAACTTCGCCGTTGCAAATCAAACCAAAGAGAGAAGAAGAACGTTAAAAAAAGAATTAGTACGTTGCATTCCAGCGATGCAGACTTCGGGACCGTTATAATTGGAGACGTAGATATCACGATGGTGATAGAGCTCCGGAGTTTGCACGTGCAATAGAGAGGGAGAGAGAAAGAGGAGGAAGGAAAGCGAGCGAAAAGAGACAGGAGTGTACAGATCGTACAGTACATCTGAGTCACTGGGCGACAGGTTGGTGGAAACGATGTATCTATACTTAGAGCACGATTCGTAGGGTGGGGGGAGTCGAGAAGGATGGGAGGTGGGGAATGAACGACAGTGCGGGCTGCTAGCTCGTTCGCTGGGTCAAAGGTCGTTGCCCTAGCAGCCACCACCGGATTCCCGGACACCCCCCTGCCCCTAAGCTCGCCACAACCAGCTTTTCGCCCCGCGAAGCGCGCGTGCACGCAAACATGCGCACACAGAACCGCACACACGTGTAATTGTCCGGGATGTTGGAATTCCCGCAAAATAGAATCTCGGGATGAGAAAACAAATGCCCATAACCCGTCCGATTCTCCAGTCGCGGATGCTGTTTTATCCTCTTTGCTTTTACCAGCTTTAGCCTCGATCGGGGTCATTCCTACTGTGCGCTCGGCTTTTTTAGCCGATTGCTTCGTTATACAGGAGAGAGAGAGAGAAAGGCGCAGAGTTTTGTTGTCGCGAGCCCGGTAAGGAAGGACCCTTGATCCGGCATGTCGAAGATACAGAGTCGAGAATACAGGGATGCTATTCTTTTCGAGCAATTGAAAGGGCTCTCAATGCTCTGCTAAGCTATTATAATGATCAAGCTACAGAAAAGGATGAAACTCTTTATTTCCTATTCCTCTCTCTCTCTCTCTCTAACTTCCGTTGCATCGTACTTTCTCTTCTTTTCATTACCATCATCATTATCGTTCCAGAATGTTCGGACGTCAACCATATCGCATCAGTGAATGATCGAATGGACTGATGGGTCAGCTGGACTACTAAAACTTCAATGGGACTAATGGTCGCGGACTTTCCCAAGCTGGATCTATACAAAATGTCCGCGCAATCGGACATCTTGTATATGCCTGGTGCAAACCATATATCCAGCAGGGAAAGTCACTGGGGAAATTGGAAGAGAGGTAGGTTCGTAATAGTAAGGATGACCACCAGAATCTTAAGTATTATGACGATCGATGATACGTACACGTGTACGGATATGAACGAGAAAATTGAGAGGTTCACGTGACGGGTGTTGATGGAGGGGGCGGGGAGGAACACGCGAAATCATTTTTTCGATCTCTTACTTTCTCTCTCTCTCTCTTTCTCTCTTTGAGCCTGTCTTTCCCTTTCACCGGCATCTCGAATAACCACCTCCTTCCTCGTGGGACCACCACCTCTGTCTATGTACGAGCGACGAGGCGGCGAGAGCCTCGCGAGACCGAGACCACTCTTACTTTCTTCCCGGTGAACCGTGACTTGGCGCGGCGCTTACAACCGATAGAAGAAAGTCGTTCGACGTAAGAAAGCGAAGCATCGAGGTTCAAGAGAGATGTAAAAGAAGACAAATCACTCGCGAAGAACTTTTTATTTCTTTTTTTTTTTTCACTTTTCAAAACACTGAACTATCATAAAACGAGTCTGGGGATTCGAGCTGTCAATTTCGATAATCCCGAGAAAAACTTTTGCAAATCGAAAAATAAGATTATCCGATTTCGAGGATACGGAATTTCAAATGGAACATGATGATCCTTGAGTTATCAAGCCTACACGTCAGTCAGACGATCATTGATACGATGCAGATTATTTTGGCGTATCTTATGACATATACGAGTTTGAATAATTTTGTGCAACTTCATAGCTGTTTGCACTTCTGTACAAACTTTTCGTATGTTTTTTTTTGTATGTTTACATTAATTTATCATATTATTGTGCGATTTAGTATGAATTTACAATTGACTAAAATTTTGATGAATTTACACGATTTTGTAAAAGCAGCTTTCCGTATGTTATCATTCGAGCTTCGGATTAGTAGTCCTCTCATAATATGCGATTTTCGATTTATCGCGGTTCAGTACAACCCAACTAATAATGCGCGAGTTAAAGATAATATATTATAATTTCTAAGTATTTTTCATTAATTTCATTCGTCGTATCGTACACCTCCATATTGCTATCAGGCCTTCCATTTTTACAGTGCTGATAGAAAGCAACTATATTGTTTGCTGAACGCACGTAAACTCTACCGAAAAGTGATTGAACTAGGGCATAATTGAGCTATCAATCGATCAATCAGTCTCTCCCTCCCTTTCTCTCTTGAAATTTTGTCTCTAATAGAACCCCAGTAGCGAACGACTGAACGCGAGCTCGATCGGTCTCCTCGGTGTCATCTGATAAGGATTCAAACCTGGGATGATAAGAGGGTCTAACACGGTTCGAGGTTGTTCACCTTGACGTACTTTATTGCTCGATCTATATAGGTAACACATACAAGCGGACAGGAATAACGAAACGAGCGATTGGTAAAGGCAAGGGAGCACGAAGACCGATCGTTTTCAACAATGCGCGCCCTTATCTCGGCCGCCTTCGCTTTCAGGCAAAGAAAAATAGAAAGCCGTGTCGGGGTGGTTGAATTTATCGGGTGGTTCGTTCACCACCCTGAAGACCCGCCGATTCTTCAAAAGAATACAAACCAAAAAAAAAAAAATACTAAAATGAAGAATATTAAAGAAGGGGTGGATTCAGGGGGTTGGAAATTTCATTGCTTCAATCTACGTGCGTTTGGAAACCGGTAATGAGGGGAAGTGCGAAGCGAGGAATGAGGGAGTATGTGGAATGAGCAGGAGCATCGAGAACGAGGGAGCTAGACGAAACGTTCGAGAGAGAAGGCCCAGAGGAGATACTCTCCCGATCGAGGTCATCGGAGACCGGGAGGAGGCCAGGCCATTGCCCAAGCCGCGCTTTTCAGGTTAGCCAGTCGTTGGAGTAACCGTCAGCGCCACGCAATTAGAAAATACTCGAGGATAGGTCCTCGGTAGAATAAGGGGAGGGGGAGAGGGGGCAGGGGGGGGAGGAGAAAAATAATAGCGAGAGTACACGTTTGGACGCGGTAAAAGCGTTCCTTTCATACAACGTATGACGTACAAGCTTCCATCATTGATTCGCTGTTCCTTTCGAAATCACTTTTTTCCTCGTAACGCTTTCTCGGGATTGGAAAACTGCAATCTGAATAGGCAAGCTTGACGAGCGCTGAATTTGAACTGTTCAGAAATGCATTTCCGGTTTCCTCGGATTCATCTGTTTTTGTATGAGGACAAATCCTAGTGAAAAGTTTATTCACCACCATCGTTCTTTGATGTACTTGAAATTGAGTGTTATCTTGAAATTCTTTTTTCAGAGGTAGTGCCGAAAATAATTGCAATAATGTCGTGTTTTTTGACACAATATTTTCGCATAAGTTTTTTTTTTATTTCAGAACGCAGGATTTTTTAAATCAATTTATTTTCTTCCGAATCACAAAAGTGAAAAATTTACATTGGAAAATTAATTTAAATTCAGGCGCTATGCAGGTGATTCTTTTTTAATTCTATGATGCGAAGGGCTGTAAACGTTACACTTTGAAATGTTAAAAAAAAAATTTATATACTTTGCCATTTATACTTTCAAATAAAAAAATCGGGATAAAATCGAACAAATGAGTTTGGAAAGAATAACTATTTTTTAAACAATAAAAAAATTAAAGAAACGAACAAAAATAAAAGAAAGGTTTTTTTTATATTTGCTACGGCATTTTTTTTATAATTGCCGAGTAAATCATTCATAATGCAAAAAATGTACGTTAAAATTTAGGAAATAAATATTTAAAGATGTATAGGCAGAGGGAAAAAAAGACTAGGAAAATCGAAGAAAGGGACGTAATAAGCCTGTGGGGGAAGGTGACTCCGATGATGGGTCATAAAAGGGTTACAACGATAATTTTTCCCCTCCCCAGTTGCAGCAATTCGCTCTGCCTCTCTAAGCCTCCCTTTTTTTAATCCCGGTTCTTTGAAGACCCTTGTAAAGGTAGCGTCTCAATCATCGTGCAGATAGCTCAGTATTTTCTATAGACGAGCCGTCTCGAACCCTTTTAAGTCGAAAACTGCCACTTCCGTTCGAGGGGGCGGAACAATTGTAATGGGAAAATAAAAAATTGTCTTCAACTCAATTTTTTTTACGGACACTGGCATGTATATCACACATTTGTATTATTCAGGTTCTGGCTCCTTGACGAAAAGAGTGAAAGGACGAAAAAAAATACGTTGAAATTTGCAGCGTTAAAATCTTTTCATTTTTCGTTTTCACAAACAAATTTACTTTTTTCGGCAAACGTGGTAAAAAATATCCAATGAGAAAAAGCAGAAGTATACAAGTGATTTTTGCAGCCTCAATTGCACGGAAGTAAATTTTTCAATCTAAGGAAATTGTTAAACACACAAATTTTTTAATCGAATCAAATATTTAAATCGTTGAAATTAACGGTAAAGAAAGGTAAGCTTATTAAAAAGTAATATTTGTTGCACGCTTTAATACTTTTATATCAACATAATCCGATCTGATAATAAATTAATAATAGGAATATTAAATAAATCGAAATAGTAACAAATGAACCCTTTCGAACTGACTTTATAAATTCAGCTTTAAATGTAAATATTTGTATACATATAAATAATGATATTATGAACTTGTAAAACAATAGGCATACTAATGATAGAATCACCGTAAGCAGCTTTATTTTTTATTACTCAACAATCTTCAATAAACCCAATTTAATTACAGATATAGATTCTATTTGTCAATTAACAATTGAATAAGTACCAATTTGTCAATTGACAATTCAAATTCAGTTCCCCGTTTTCTTTCAAGTTATATCCATACATACATACATAAAAATATCCATTTACGTATAAAAAACTTTAAAAAAAAATAGATCCACCACTCCCTAAAAATTCTCGTTTTTTCCGTCTCCTCGATATTTCTACCCAAAAACTCCAAAGGCCAAAAAAATCCAAAATTCGAATTCCACATTATTCGTCCATGTTGAACATCAATCCAAGCTGATATTTTGTCTCCGCGATTCAAAGTATACTGATTATTAATTAACATATGAAAAATCGATGGCAAAAGTTTGATTAGCGAAAAGATAAAAAGGTTGATCCGGAAAATTAGAAAAGTTCGCTAACGGCGTTGAACGACTACAAGTACATGCAGTCAGTGGGGCAGGTCAGTGCACCTCGCGTTACGCGCTCGCTTTATTAGCGATGCACGAGAGATTCCTTTCGAGCCACGACGCTCTCGCGTGCTCGAAAGTAGTCCGCACGGTGAAAGCATTCCTATACACGCGTACGTAACGACGTACACGCCGATATATCTGTGTACGTAGGCACGTGTACCGTTGACGTAACCACGGGTGTACGCACTTCGCGGTAGCCAAAAAAAAAAAAAAAAGTTCGGCGGCTCTCTTGGTTCGGAGAGGCAGATGGACTGCTGAGGAAATGGGAGAGAGAAAGAGGAGAGGGAGAAAGGGGGGGGGGAGATCACGGTCCAGAAGGTGCGCGCGCGTGGATCATCGGTATACTTTCTCCGCGCCTCCAATTCACTATCCCTTTCCTCACGATTCTCTCTCCGTTACGTTCGTTGCGTAACCGAACGAGGCGACGAATCCATGCTGTTCTCGTCGTACTCTTCGAGTTTCCATCTTCCAAATTCCAATCTTCCTCGTTTTGTCATTTTTGCTATAAAAAAGTCTTTGACCGAAACGTTTTTTTATCTTTTATCTTTCATTTTGTTGTTTCGTAACCTGCAAGTTTGTTTTTTTTCTTGCAAATTGGTATTGTGGATATTTAATGAAAATTGGAAAAATTGAGAGATTTTTGTAGTCTACATGGGAAGAGAAATATAAAAGGAAAAATGGAAGATCAAGTTTGCGTACATTTCAACAATGTAAATATAATCGTAAGTTTGTCGTGAAAGGGAGAAAGAATTTTTTATTCCTTCGTTCCTTCTTTTTTATTGTTACTTCAAATCCTCTTTTCGCAGCTTTTCTTCATTAATTTGTCAGAAAGTCACTCTAACCCTTTTCACTAATTTCCATAGGTCCAATAGGGTAAAAAAAAGCCAATAGGGTGAAAAAGCCACATGGGAAATAAATACATATATTTACATAAAAAAATCAAAGTTTATACCGTTGAAATGCAACGAAAAGTAACTGTCCTTCCACAATTAGCACTTATTTCCGCAATAATGAAAAAAAAACCTTAAAAAAAGAACGAAGCGTTATATCTTCATTTTCCTCGCCCCTCAAAGACTCTCCTCAAACCCTTTTCCTCAAGAGTGATTTCCCCATTAATTGATTGGTCCATCAGTGAACTCACCCGAATTCCACCAATACCCCAGCTACCAGTACCAAAAAATCATCCTTTTTTCCAAATACCTAGCCGCCCAATCGCAAAGAACTCTAACTTTCGAAATCCTGTCGTACCAATCGTCATACCATTCCCAGCGTTCCATTAGCCACCCCTGGACGTAAGTGTACAGTGACCTTCGCTGATAAATGGTGAGTTTAGGAAGCGGTTGAGTGGTATAAGGGTTGGTAGGGTGTTCTATTCGTGAATACACCGATCACGAGGCGAGTCGGTATTGGTGCGCCATAGATATAACACACTCTATGAGCTATTTAGCGAGCCAGCGAGGGGGGACGACGAGTGAGAGTCGCGAGGATCGGTCTCGGTGGTTCGGTCTGGTGGGAGGCAAAGTCCTAGTTCGAGTTTGTTGAACCGTCGGCAATTGGACGAGTATATCTATATGCACATAGTCATATGTATATATATATATATATATATAGCTGCGAACACATACAGACACGAACATAGACATATATGTATGTGTATATATATATATATGTCATTCTCGCAGAGTTCAAGCCAATTTTTTCGTATGCGTTCCTACATGTACACACATAGCAGTGTGTCAAAATATCTATACGTATGAATCGTCTTACGAGGAACCGACGGAAGGACCAACTTGTTGCGGCGATGAGCGTCGAATTGCGCCCTTCTGGCATTAAGGGACGTTTGTACGATACATAGAGAACGGGGCAACGAGCGAGGCGTGTAGAACGCGGGTTATACGATGAAAGGGGGAGGGAAACGTGGTGGGACGGAGGGAGGGGGCTCCCGGTTAATTTCATCTTGCCCCAGTTACGGGTCGAGCAGGGTGAACGAACTAGCCTCGCGCCAAGGCCCCGTCGACCCACTTTCCTGCTTCGCTGTGTACGCGAGAACTATCCCCACTCTCGTTCATGCCTTTTGCCCACCTCTGCCCGCCTGTATATACGCGTGTACGTGTATGCACGCGCGCATGTGTAAAAGCTCGACGATGACTCGGGCCAATGGGACAAAGGGCGGGGGGAACTCGGTGGTAACGCTATCGTAGATACGGGAAACGAGAGAACTGGATGAAGGGAGGTTGAGAGAGAAAGGATGCCGAGAGGGCCGCGGGTAAAAGGGGGCAGAAAATCGTAATACACTCGGGGTGGATGGGAAAAAGGTTTGGATGATTGTTGGGTTCCTTTTGAACATCGGACGAGAAGGATTTAGAATACCTTTTCATAAGGGTAATCGTTGTCCTTCGGTGACGAGGAATCTCCATAAACTAGATTCTCCAAGAAGAAAGTTTCCGTAGGTCGAAATTGGCAAAGAAAATATTTTGAGTTTTGATGATTTGGAAAAACGACCAGGATTTTAGGTATTTTTGTCGAATTGATCATGTTTGTTTGAAGATAAGACCGTAGATGAAATATTGTTTAGTATTAAAATAGTACTTAGTACATGAAGAATTGCTTGAAAATTGTTAGTTTAACAGTTAATAGTAATTTAT
The DNA here is from genome assembly GCA_030522765.1 of Ophioninae sp. B BG-2022a. Classification (NCBI taxonomy): domain Eukaryota; kingdom Metazoa; phylum Arthropoda; class Insecta; order Hymenoptera; family Ichneumonidae; species Ophioninae sp. B BG-2022a. The sequence goes on from JAPYZJ010000757.1 coordinate 29,253, forward strand.
TGTAGTTGTTTAAAAATCGAGAATAATTAGTTTAAGAATTGATAGGAAACAAAAACATTGTTCGTATATTGTAGATAAAATATTGTTTACTATTGTTGAAGCTTTGTTAAGTCGGTAAATCGTAGAAAAACATATATTTCAATGTTTGACTGGGTAGAATGTGAAAACAAGTGTCGGGTGATAGAGATGACGAAAAAAGATCGAATAATATATACTTTGAAAATAAGAAATAAGTGAACGTATTTGTAGCAAATTTCGTCCCATCATCAGGAGTCATCCGGCGAGAAGAGAATTAACGTTCACCCAAGTGAAGTAATTTTTTCGACGTTCTTTCTGAAAATATGTCCTTGCAATGGTTGGTTTACCGATAAGCAAGATCTGCCTGCACGATGGAGTTTGCGTTGGTAAAGGGCATCGAAGATGCATTATCTTTCGTTGCCAATTTTTTTTTCAACATTCCACGAGCACCATAACTGGATTTCAAAAATCGAAGAGAAAAAAGTGGTTCGATCGTATTGCGGGCGTTATATCACCAGAAGTGACGTTTTACGGGAAAAAAAAATGAAGAACCAGTCTCATGGCAAATGTTCGGGAATCCAACCATGACCAACTGAAATGCGTTCAAACGTACTCCTAGAGATGTGGTCACCCACGGATTTTGAAGAAATCGGGAAAGACGCTGCAAGGAGCAGAATTAACGAGGAGTTAGTGAGGAGAGTGCGGGTGCGTCCTCATACCAGTCTACCGTCCATGTGGACAATCGCGCGTCTGCCGATCAGGAGTGGGAGGAACATGGTAATCTCGGGCTGCAGCTATCTAGGCTAGGAACGACACAGGACGTGCGAAAAGGCGCGCATACGTTGGAGTCACCAGCGAAACGAAGACAGAGGTAGGGAATTAAGGGGACCCTCGGGGAGAGGGATTGAGGGAAGCGGGGCGGAGAAGAGGAGTGGAGGGGAGGGGGATGGAGGGGAAAAAAATGCGAGCTCCGAGTGGAAGGCCGCCGAGGGGCAACGAACTAGCCTCCTCCCGGGCCCCACGACCTACATTCCGCCGCTGGAAAGTGAAACTGCCGCCTCCGCGTGTGTTATACGCGGCTCACGAAAGAGAGAGAGAGAGAGAAAGAGATTGGAACAGGAGGGGGGAAGGGGGATTGTAACGCCACGCTCAACGGTACAGTATCACCAAACGGACTGGCAACCTACACGCTTCTTGAAGGCACTACTGATACGATAATCGTGAAAAAAGAAACAACATATCCAAATTTGTATCGCAAAATCCCCGAGACTAAGATTGGTCATTAGGAGGAATTTGACAAAATAACTGATGGAAACCGATCGATAAACGCGAGCATGCACGACGTTTGTAACTAGATGAAATCTGATGACCAGTTTGGATGCGCTTACCAGCTAAAACACGACCCAAAAGATTCTCGCTGTCCTGGGGTTGATAATTGGCCGACGATCCACGATCGAACGATGAGGATTCCTTGTCGTTGTCGAGCGGATCGGAAGCCGGTGACAGTATGTCACCGACCGGTTGATCCTCGGCGCTACCGCGCGGCTTGAACTCCTGCACGGTCATCGCTTGTACACACCAATCCTCTACCCGTCTGTCTATCATACCACGATGCACCCGGAAACCCCAAACTTTCGAACAATTGTCCTCTTCGTTGATCCAGTCTCTATCAGCTTTGTTGTGTATTTAATCGGTGGAGCGCGACGGGACTCTCAACCGCCAATTCGAATTAACCGTCACCCTGGGGACTTTTGCGGTTCAATGTGTTTTCGAAGATTCACAGAATTATCGATTCGTCGCACTCTGTTCTCGATCTTTCGACGAAATACATGACAACCGGACGTATTTGTAACGAGCAGGGTGTGGGGTGTTCGTTATCCGCGCGAACAGGGGATGATCGAACGGACGGAAGGATTCGTCACGTATCACTTTCCGCACTGATCGCTCGAATGTCCTCCTCGAGGGCTTCACTTGCCCAGAACGATGTCACTTCGCGATCCAGCGTTGCATTTGGTCATCACAGTTCCGGAAGTTTCTTTTTTTTTTCTCCAGCTCTCGAACTAGTCTCTGAGATGTCCTCTTTCTGTCCTCAGGACTATGACACTTTCGCGCACTTCTGACCACACTGTTTTTCTCTCTCTCTCTGTGTCTCTCTTTTTTTCTCTTTCTCTTCTTGGTTGCCTCTCCTTTCCGCTCTCACTCGCTCCTCTCTTGAGCTCACGATCGGCCAGTTTCTGCGGTTCGATGTCCCCACCGGTAACGTTATCGAGACGCGATAAACAGACGAAAATCTCGCGAGATGGTCCACGAGATACAAACGTGAGAGGAGAAGTTCGAGGGGGAGGAGGAGGAGGCAGCAGTAATCAGTCGTCACGAGTTAAGCCAAGACCGCGTGGTTTCAGCTTGGCGGAGAAAGAGCGTGGATTAGTGGTTGTGTATGGCGTGCAGTGCGGTGCGCGAGTGAGTTTGCCGCGTCTGGATATATCGCGAGTTTCGCGCGCTTGCGCGCCGCGAATCCACCGCCGCTCCGCTGTATCGCTTGATGAACGTGTCGCGTGCACCGCGGGCCCCGCTCCTCTCCTCTCGCTCTCTTTTTTTTTCCTTCCCTTCCTCGTGCGCGATTCACACGTGTGCGAATCTGACCACTCGCGATTGGGTCTGGGATACAAATAATCGTTTCGAAGAAGCATCGATCAAAATCGAAACGTCCTTCAAACCCAAAGTCAAAATTCAAGCCGAAACTCAGTATCAAAGACCAACAACCACAACGTTACCTTGAACACAAACATATCCGCAATCGAAGCCCAAATCAGAACTCGGTATAAATGGCCCTTCGAAATGTCCTTGAAAATTCACAATTAAAAGTCGAATCAAAACTCAATGTGAAAGGTACTGCAAGAAGTTCAAAACCCAAAATCAGAGGTCTTATCTAAAGTCAGTATCGAAGCTCCTCCAAAATGTCCTTCAGAACCCCGAATCAAAGTTCGAATGAAAACCCAGTTCACCGAAATGTCCTTCAAACGGGTATCAAAGTGTTCTTCAAACGTCTAGTAGGTACATAGAGGAAAGAAAAGTTTTCTAGGTTTCTCGAAGTTCGCTTCTCGATACGGAAGATTCCGATTGTTGGCGAATTGTTTTCTCCGCTCAATCGACGAATGTTGCAATTGGCATACTTTGGTGGTTACAAAAAAAAAAAAATGAAAGTACTGCGAACGCACAAGAGAGAAAGAGACAGCTATGGAACAATCGTGTCGTAGCAACGAAGACGAGTAAAACGTAGAGCACACGAGAACGGACTTGGGTGTCGCAGCGTCCGCCAATTGGCACGGTTGACCCGTCATTAGGATCAAGGATTCTGGTCTCCACGAAGCTCGCGTTGTTCTCCTACTGCTACTCGCGGCCAGCTTACCATTGTGTACCGCGTACGCGACCTAGGTCTTTCGTTCATTCGCCACACATCCAACAACCAGCTTTGTATCCAACAGAAAATGTCCGTCAAACAACATCCGTGGAGTGCAGTGGGTATTCGGGTGGCTGTATTTTCCGAAGGAGAAGCATCGATCTTCTCGTTGATCGCAAGATTGAAGACACGCCAAAGTTCTACTCGATCATCCGGTTAATATGGACTTCCAATCTTTTTTACGAACTGTCAATAATGTTCAATCGGTTCACTTGGATCGTTCAGATTTTACCGTGCCAAACTGGTCGTTCGCAAACTTCCTCAGAAAGTTGTCAGGGAATCTCCGGATTCTATCATACCTCTATAAGGATTCAATAGAACCGCTGTACATAGGAAGTCCATGTTGGTACCCAGTTGGATTTTACACTTTCTCCAGATGAATACCGTTTTATAATTCTTGCACGTGAATCGAAAACATGTGAAAAGGATATTTGATATCCCGTCGAAATGCAATTGAACAATGAAAAAACGATAATTAAAAGGCATTTTCAGTGATGGCATTGAATTCAATTTTTGAGATATACTCTTTTTGCAGGATTTGTAGGTTTTCTAAAATAATATTCAGATTTATTAAATATTTGGTCATTTTTTATATTTATATATATATTGTTTAAAAAATGCAACGTGAATTGTTCGATGGTATCCATCAAGAATTGTTTCATATACTACTAGACAATACAAATAGCTTCTAGAATCCGAATTCGGTCTGTATATTGGATTTCAATGGGAAATCTCAATAGTTGGTACTGAATGATTGGAATTCCAAGTATTTGGATTTCAATGATTAGAATCCAACATAAGGTAGTAACGTTTGAGTATACGAACCCAATGTAACGTTGGATTCCAATTAGGAACAAATGAGTCCAATTGGGTTTCTACGACAATTTCTGCGCAGGCAACAACTTCTCTTTCATTATCATCGTCGTTATTTGAAAAACGGATAACAATCGGTTATTGTACGATGGGATGCTGCCACCTCTAGATTAACTTGTAATAATCAATTATCGATTGCCAATCTGTCGAAGCAGAGAACGACTAAAAAGATATCTTGAATGTTGATGTGAACCGGTGTCGCACGGCTGTCACGTGTGGCCGACGAAAACGAAGGTGAACAGCTGTGTCTATACGTCTAGCTATATCTATATGCCTAGAGATTCGTAGAGGTAGGTTAGACACATACATGAGACGGCTGATAGAGTGGGGGACTTGCGGACTGACGCATGTCTGGGACTAGCGGTAAAGAGGGCCTATCCCAACGTAAACGACAGCGAGAGTAGTCGAAAACCGGCTAAGGTAACCGTGAAGTCGAATCGAGCACAACGGGTATTCGGCGTTCAGACCTCTTCCTCTCGCGGTCTCCTTTCTCGGTCTATCCATTCTCTTCGTCGTCAAACCGTTTTCTTTTGGTTTTTCACTCGAGCGATTCAAATTAATGAAGCTGCCCATTTGAATAAACGTTGGCCCGCTTGGATGAACGTTGGTTCACTTTTTCCTTCGTCCTGTTTGCTTTTATTTTTCTCTTTCAGGCTGACATCATTTTCATCCATTCCGCCAGTAAAAATCGATCGAGTTTCGATCTTTTATGCATTAATCGTCGTTACGTCAAAATTATGTCGTTTTTCATGACGGAAGACCAGAACAAAGGCTTGTGAAATTTTGACGTAAATTTTCACGCCACCGCGCAGACAGAAAACGTTTGGAATAATGATGAACATCGTGATAACGAATGTTCTAACTTTAGCCGACTTTTAGCTTGGAAAAACTAATTCAACATGCAATTTCTAGATACGAAAATTTACGAAATTTTTTCTAGATACGAAAAATACGAAAATACTAGTTTTTGGCAGACGTTCGATTTAGTATTTATTTCGTATTGTGGACGCATCTCCACAACCGTTTGTACGAGAACTCATACGAGAAGTGTAGTAACGGACACCTGTTAGCATTGAATGCCAAAGACGTGGCATTAGAGACGGCGGTGATAAAGCATGACTGTAGGGAGCTGAGGCGACGTCTGACTACTTTCCAGACAGGACTTGTCCGGAAATCCAATTTATTCTTGATATAAGTATGCTATTCTGTATATGTAAATTTATATACAAGACACATAATGTTTTGTTTAAAAGTGAACCTTAAAAAAGCGTTATACCCATCCGTGAGAATTGCATAAATATATATCTCATGAAACGATGTTAACAATATTGAAAATTCGTTCATCCTCACAAAGCAAGCAGATATCGTTGAGTTTGTCTTTTGACTTTTAAATATTTTTGAAATGAAACGCAATAAAAATTCAGAATTGGTCTTTATCGAGCATCAGGCCTATTCAATAGAATCCTAATGAAGACTGCTTATAAATGATGTCCCAAACAATCTCTCTAGGCATATCGTTGAATTTTGGGACTCCAGAAAAACCCTGCTTGTTCATAAAAAACGATTCACCATATTTCGGTTTTTATTTCCGCCACTGTTTTCGTTAAATACATTTTTATTCTACACGGTTAGATTCTAGCCATGAAATTTTTCGAAAATATTTTTCCGAACATGATTTTTCTTTTCCAGTACAAGATTCTAAAATAAGTCTCAAGTTTAAGAAGCAGCGATGGAACTGTAGGAAAAATGTAGTTCTTCACAGCGTTTGTCAGGTAAGTGCACGATTTACGATAGGGAATGAGAAGCGGTCACCGGGTTGCGGGTTGGCTTTTACGACCTGCGGTTGCACACATTCTCTCTTTCTCTCTCCCTCGCTCGTTCTCTCTTACTCTCTCTCTTTTTTTCTCGCTCTCTTCTCGCTTTCGCCATAAATTATGACGGATGTGCATTTCACTATAAGTTCGCAACGACAGTTCATGGATCGTAGGGCAAAAGCTGCGTGAGTTCACGCCATCGCTGGCAGCGAGTGACAAAACGCCCCTAGTGCCAAGAGACGTCGCTCATAAATTATTTGGCCTGTAGTGGGGGTTTCGTTGACAAAACTCATGCGCGTTAGCGTACAATCGTTTGGTGAGTTTGGTCGCGACTAACCTGCTGTTTCGTCGTTTTTCCTTGTACTCCTCCTTCAACGTCAACGGCGAACTCACAAATCTTACCGCGAAAAACTTCAACCCAGAGATTGCGTGGCGAAAAGAAAAAAAAAGACGTTTTTCAGTGAGTAAAAACGGAGCAGCAGCTGACAGCTTGAAGAGCGAATATCTACTGCAAATTTCGGGTGGACAAAAGGAATTTCGATTTGACTGACAGCACGCAAAATTCTTCACGCTTTCGCGTCGAGACGGTGGGACCGCGAAGGACGCTTCTCCGGTTGGTCGAAATCGAGGTTTCCAAAACATGCGAAACGTAAACTTTTCGGCGCTCAACATGTCGAACGTTTGAGTACAATCGAAGGATTGCGCACGAAAGAGAACCGTATCGACACGATTGTCTTCGTCATTGTGCGCGAAAGCCAGAAACGTACTGAGACATCAACGTGTGTGAAAGTATTCGCGAAGTCGTCGAACTTGCTGACGTTGCTGAGGCACTGCATCAACATACGTAACAGTCGAAGGATTTCACCTTCACGCGTTCATCGTGGAGCCTCCGATATGTGGCAGTGTGTCAACGGTGTTGACCCAATATTGGGCTGTTTGTCATTTTTTCATTTGTTTGAGAAAATATCGAAACAATTGACGCAAGATGGTCAGCTTGTGTTTCAAGTAAAAAATTAATGAGGTCACAAAACGAGGATGATCCTGATGTGGAATGGCAGAAAAAATGACTGCGGAATGGATCATCATCATCTATCATTGCCTAGGTCAGACTTTTCGTACTTACCGGGGTCGACAATATCCAAAAGCTACCACGGAACGTCACAAATTACGCGCTGTCTGGA
>JAPYZJ010000758.1:0-36570 GCA_030522765.1 Ophioninae sp. B BG-2022a
TGAATTGCGGTGCCCCTCATAACTTGGTGCTGGATCATCTGAAATCAAAAAATCAAAGTTCATTCGTTAGATAATAGTTTTCCCCAGGTAACGCTGTCGGGTTTTTTTTTCAATTTTTTTCATTTTTTCGAACACTTTGAAGTGAAAAACGCAATTTTGTGGGAAAAAATCGGCTAATTTGTTATTGCGGAATCAAAATTATGAATTAAAAAAAAACTCGACAGCGTTACCTCGTAAATGATGTGCAGAAATAGTGTTTAAAATTTCAAAAGGATCGGTGCAGTATTTTTGGAATTATCAGGGGCACCGACTTTGAAAACGTGAGTTGTGGGAAAAACGCTTTAAAGTTTTAAATACAAAAAAATCCCGTTAAAACATTTATAAGCGAATTTTATCGACATACCTCACACTGAGTCATCAATGCCAGGTCCATAGAAGATGTTGCTATCATCGATGATGTCTAATGAATCTTTTTGCTCCTGCCTACAACGAATCCCGCCTTCTTTGGTTTGTCGTTCAGCTTCCTGCTCTACTCGGCTTATGCGTGTGGAGTCAGTGGATCGCGCCCAGCCAGGTATAAAAATACTCATAACTTCGTTAATTTTGCTGCAATTGACTTGAAATTTTGACACAATATTCTTCAGATATTACGGATTCAATTTCGAAAATAAAAAAAATGCGAAAAAAAATTACATACCTTACCTCGCCCTTAAAGAAACCCAAACAAGCCCAAAAATGTACAAAATTTACAATTTTGGAATATTGAAATTCGGAATTTTGAGCCTTCTGGTCATTCGAAGTTCGGATTTTCTACCTATTCTCATAAATAAATAAATGGGAGAGTTCTCGTGATCCTGAAACGGACACCGTCCAAATCTGTAGGAACCGCTCAAACGATCGTTGGTAATCATAGTACGTAACTCAACAATCTCGATCTTTGAGTCATTGTTTGCTGTGTCCAATCTTGCTATCCTGGTGAAATGCTGATATCATGTATCTGCATACTGTGTGCTAGATGGCAACTAGTCCTAAAAGCACTAATAAACCAACAATATATCGAACTCTCTCTCTCTCTCTCTCTCTGTTTCTCTCCCTTCTCTACCCCTTATCCTCTTACGTTCGCGACTCTTGAATTCCCCGATGCCGATCGATTACCCGCAATTTACGAACAACCCGGATTCCGTGCCCGAGTAACACACAAATTCGTGCTCCTCGTTCGCTCAGCGTCCCCGTTTCTCCACCCTTGGGCGTTCCTGCCAACGTTGAAGGAAAAGAAGAAAAAAAATCTACCCAGCTTGAGTGTCCTGGGCCTTTTCCGTTTCCAGCACTCGATACGAACAAAAAGGTCTGGTGGTAGACCGATTGGGAGGATCAAAGCGCGCAACTTAATGTAAATTTGCTTCGATTATAGGCTCTCTTTTGTTTTACTACCTCAGCACGTGGTTGTGCATAAGAGAAAGAGGGAGAGAGAAAGGTACAGTCATGGCGTTTGTTCCATCTCCCAGAGCCACCTCTTTGCTTTTAGGTTCTACTCTACAATTACACCCCACCCACTTCTTTACTGTTTTCCCTCGTATTATTCTCTAGATATATATGGGTCAGGGGCGCGGTCCGGTTTGCCTCGATCTCGCCCTGTTATCGTTTTGTACCGTGAAAAGTTTTTTCGTTTATGTATAATAGAATAAAAACCGGCCAAGTGCGAGTCAGACTCGCGCACGAAGGGTTCCGTACTATTAGCCGAAAAAAAAAACAAAAAAAAAATGTTTTTTGTATGGGAGCCCCCCTCAATATTTAATTTAATTTAATTTTTATTATTCGTTGTTCTAGCGGCAACCGAAATACATCATCTGTGAAAATTTCAACTGTCTAGCGATCACGGTTCTTGAGATACAACCTGGTGACAGGCAGACGGACAGACGGACGGACAGACCGACAGCGAAGTCTTAGTAATAGGGTCCCGTTCTCATCCTTTGGGCACGGAACCCTAAAAATGTATTTTGAAACTCGCTTTATAGGTATTGTAACGTTGGCTATGAAAGTTTGTGACGAAAGCGTGTACGGCGACATTATTTTCCTGGACATCGTGGGAGAGTAGATCGGAGGGTAGAAGGAAACGGAACCATCCACGAGGATGCTTTGTACAGAAAGCATCGGTTGTCCAATCGATGGTCATAGACTAGAACGTATTTCCCGATAAACACGTCAAAACACTCAGGCAACATTATCGTTTCATCACGTTGATTTTTGCATCCTTGATGCGCAACGAAAATTCTTTCTGATGCCTCAAATTTTTGTACACCAATTTGCGCTGTGAAACTTGTACTTACGTTGCTACTCATTTTTATCAAAATGCACGATCTCACTTTTCAAAAAATAGAAAGTGGGTAGTGATGGAAAGGAAGAAAAGAAAAAATATCGTGCTAATGTCCAATTTATATGGTGCTCGGGAAAAAGGATAGATTGTGGTAAATACAATAACGTCGAAGATTGCATCGTTGTGTGTGATTTTGTTTCACTTTAATAATGTCCTTCCGGCACATTTAAATTACGATAATCACGTATTCTTAATAAAAAAAAAAGAACTGTAACGGTAAAATTAATTAAAGTTAGGTGCAAAAAACAGGTTGGGAAATCAAACATGCATAGATAATCAACTATATAAAATTAAGAAAAATAAGCTCTGGGAATCTTTGAAATAATTCTTATCTTTGAAATAATTCTTGCGTATATTTTTGTTTCGAAAATCATCTCAAGGTGGAATCCTCAAACCAACCCGGGAACCTGCAAGTTCGGATGCGCTTTAAAAAAAAATTGTCGCGGCGATTCAACTGGAGAATATTTTTTTTCGTGACGCGCCATTTTCCCAAAAGTCGTAATTGGCTAATTTCCCCATGTACCGCGAAGGCGACTTTCATCCGGATTATTTCTCGAATTATTTTGAATTTTGGTTCCCGACACTTTTGGTCGTATTTGGGAGGCCGATTTTTTTCAGGTGAGATTTCTTTTGAACGAGCCTATAGAGAAGTCGACTCTCGCGTGTCTCCGTGCAATAATTCGACGGTGACTCGCGAGAGGTCCCGAGCGCGATGGACGTGGACGACGACGACGACGACGACAGTTCGCTAACTAATTCGATCTAATACGGTCGGTGGCGCGCACTTGCGTCAGCCCGCATTGTCACCGAGTGCACACGCCGAACACGCACGATCGGACCGGCGTATTCCCCGTCTACTTTGGACGAGGATTACGCGTGACGCGCTTTATTCGTTACCCACACACGATGGCGGGCGCGTGGGGACGCGCGCCGCAAACTACTCTCGCCTAATTCAATCTGAAGTTACACGGAGGAGAAGATGCAAAAGCAGAATGTGTACGGATCAGATTTGTGCCCGTGTACGTAAACGTAAAAAAATTTACGAATGAGTACGCGAAAACATGAACTTTGAGGTACCTAATTTTAATTAATAATGAATCATCTTTTGAATGTACGTATAGTTTTCTTACTTACTAACAATATAAAAATACGTTGTTCAAGTCAGTATTGACATTCTATGATTTTGAAGTATGCAACCTTGAAATGAATCGAATATGATTTTGATTTAAATTCCCTTTTTTTTGCGTTTTGAAGGTAGAAAAATTATGCAAACGCTTTTTTAAGATCTTATCCATCAATCTAGTAGCTAAATATACAAAATATAATTTCATACAATAATGACAAGGGGAAATATTTAAACATTTTATTGGATTCGAAGGAGGCAAACTTCAACCCCTTGATAATTCAACGCTTGAAAAAATCCAAATTAAAGAGAATTATCTTTTAAACCCTCATTTTTTAACTTTGAATTTAACAATATTTTATTCCCTTATTTTCCATCCACAACGTCGAAGATTGGCACGTTGAAACGAATCCATCTATTTTGTCAACTATTTATTCCTTCATTTTTCTCATTATCAACAGATTAACCTATTTTTAATTTAAACTACGATTGTAAATTTCTAATAAGCCGACATACAAATTCGACAAAATATCCTACTTCAGCCAAAACAGTTTTTGAGTAACCAAAAAAAAAAAAAAAAAACGAAATTCCGTTATACTCCAAGCAAGATTCAACCTCGTTTCGTCACACTAACCTAAACCCTGAAAAATAAATGTCCCGTAAAAACGAACTTTTATTTCTTTACCCGATCGCTTGAGCTTTTTGTGTTCACCAATCGTCGGCCACTTTTCGTTAACGAATTTAACCGAAATTTGTATTGGCTCTCCGGGGATTCGACGTCCACCCTCGCCTCCCCCTCCCTCCGCTGCTCCGAAATCCAGGTTCGATGCCCAAATATTTGTTTCCACGAAACAACAACGATAGCAAATTTCAGTCAAGTCCACAGTCACGGTTGGTTTCACCTTGGAGCGTACTGCAGTAACGATACTGTCGTGATTACTGATAATAATGATAATAATAAAACCACGGGCCTAAGACTACCGGGCGGTAGAGAAGCAATTCGAGGCAAAAACCCGGTATGATTTTAGCCTACTGTGTCCCACATGAGCCTCGACGCCAAGAATATCCGGACTAGATCGTCTCCACGGTCTGTCTTTCTCACTCCGCTCGGGGCGTCTTAGCGAGTCGGAGGTAGAAAAAGCTCGCGTCGTGTGAGATGAGTGGAGAAGCGCGAAGCGAACGGGCGTGATCGAGGGAGAGGTCCATCTCTAAGAACGAGCCAATGTCCCAACTAGTGTTCCGCGGATGCGGAATAGCTAAACGAAAAGTCGAGAGTGCTTCGTCTTGTCGACTTCGCCAAGTCCGATACAGACGAAACGGTGCACGAGGACATCGACGATGTACTATTTTTATAGCTACCCCTTGAGTATTATTGATTCGTGCGAAGTTCATTTGAAAAATCAATTACACTTGTTGCAAACGAATATTTGTAATAAAAATTTAAAAAAAGAAAGAAAGAAGATTTCTTCTTTCTTTCTTCTTGAAAAAGCTTTCTTCTTCTTCTTTTTTCTTCTGCAAAAAAGAAAGAAAGAAAGAAACTTTTTTCTTTCTTTAAAAAAAAGAAAAAAGAAAAAAGAAAGAAAAAAAGAATAATAATTCTGCTGGTATTATTGATATTATCGTCTTCTATCAATTAATCCGATCTTTAAAACGTCGAAATATTCGAAATGTTCGAAAAAAGATGAAATTTTGATAATCTAGTTAATTGAAATTAAACATTGCCATTATTATTGACGTTATCGTCATCATCATTGTCATCACTACCACCACAATAATAATGGTGAATTTTGATACAATTTATTACGATATACAATTAGTAATAATAATAATAATAATAATAACAATAATATACTATTATCATTTCCTCGACAGCAAACGTCGTAGCCAAAGGCGATCAATTACTCGTCCACGTGGACGACAAAAAGTGCATTAATGTAGTTCCGATCGATCGTATACATGAATTTACACGTGGAATTATCGTGGCGAAAGAAAAATGTCTCACGGCATCGTGACACGATGGACAACATCGTTCAGCCGTGCGACGATGTTGTTCATCCTGACGAAACGACTAAAGATACATATATATACAAAAAAAAAATAACAGTCGACAGGCGAGGATGTATAAATATTATTACGCACGATAGCACGAGAGCTAACGCGCGGTTTCGCAAAAACAAATGGACGAAGGATACATTAAAATGTAGTACAGGCCGTTTCAACCACCCTCGATGCCCCTTTCCAACCCTTCTTTTTTCGTTTCTAACATCTGAACGTTCGGAAAGAATATTTTCCGTCTGGGCGATATTTCGATAGGAAATTTTCGCTCCAACGATATTTTATGTAACGAGAATTGGCTGCCGAGCAACATGATCCGGGAATTTAGAGTATGCGCGTCTTAGATCGCTCGCTTTCTCTTCCCCTCTCTCTCTCTCTCTCTCTGGCTCCCTCTCTTTTCTCGTGTCGAGGTCATTCACTGATCGCGGAATTTCTTGGCTTGTTTTTTATTGCTTGGTCACGTAATCTATCTATAGTCACAACAAAAAGAATCGCGTAGTAATAATAGTTATAATTCGAAACGTATTATGTACAATGCGTCGGTGAACGTTTTTTTTTCAAATTTAATAATTATAAAAATAATCGTCATTATCAATATCATCAGTATCAAATATTACTAAACAAGTCCAATAATAATACTAATAATAATAACGATTTCTCTTATTATTAAAAAATAACAATAGCAACCATTATTATTACAGAATATTATTATCATTGCCGTTATGATTCACCAGATTTATAAACATTGAAAACGTCAACAATGACAATTGTAACGAGTTATAATTATTTAACTTTTCTCAGCTTTGCTCTTGCCATTGTAATTCACGGGTCGGAAGGTGCCGGCCAGATCCCGAGAATAGTAAATAATAATAATGATAATGAGACTAGTGACGTGTTCAACTAGGAATAACCGTAGACGAGATCTCGGACCTCGTGGTCGATATTACGAAACATGGAAATTGAACGACCGATGGTTTTCGATAAAGGGCTTATGTTAGTACGAGAGAAGAAAAAAAAAATAAACGAGGGACTTCCACGAAAGCGGGAATGGGCGACGATTATCGAAAGGCTTATCATCGACCTTGTCACATCAGTTCGAGAGTGTGTATAAAACGATGACGGCGGCCAGGAACACCCAGTACATACATTTAAACTAGTATTGCCGTTTAATAATTCGTGGTGGAAATCGATCTGGTGAACGGTCACGTTGAACTATTCTCGTAACGATGGTATTTCTGCCTTCGTGTTTCCACCTTCGTGTTTCTACCGTTTCTCCTTTTCCCCTCCTCGTCAGCTTTTTCTCTCCCTAACCGTTTCTCTCTGTCCTTTCCGCGCAGACGTTCCCGGATCCCTCGCTTAAAAGCCCCGCGGCTGTCTCTTTTCCTGAACTCCATGCCTGCTGAACACTTTTCCACACGTTCGTAAAATTGCCAACCCTGGGCGCGTGTTTGTCCATCGATACGCCGGCCCCCGAAACGAATCAACGAAATGGACGCCTGTGACGTCAGTGGCCTCGATTATCTTTCTTATTATTTGATTTTTTTATCATCATTGTCAACACTAACATTATCGTTCGTTTGGTTGTTAGTTCTGTTCAGAGTTTTATTTTTCTTAGAATTATTTGTTACTGTGCCTTGGTTTTTAAATCTTCGATTCCAACAGCGAATCTCGAAGGATACGTTTTTCGAATTGTTGAAGTGCGTCTGCATCGCTGGAATTCGGTGACAATTATTTTCATGGTATTTTACAAATACGATATTTCACGCATGCGCATCGAGTCGCGAGTTAATAATTATCGTTAGAACCCAACGAATCTCTTTTTTTTTTCTTCAATTTCTTATTGTGCGATGTTACATTTCGCAGATCTATCACGGGTCGTCAAATGGGAATTCTAAAAAATGTCCTCGGCGTTTTCGTAACTATAATCGGCCAAAAGGAATTCAAGGAGTAACAAATAATTTTCGTTGGGTTTCAATTAATATGGTATTCAATATTACTGTCGTTGAACATTCTATTTTTTATGTATATTCGTATTCGAAAAATTTGGATGCTCAATGTGAGTAATTGTGTATGCAGTTGTTAATTTTTTTTGTAATTTTAAAAGCTATAGCACAAATGCGACGTTCGCCGCGCATTCCGTTATTAAAAAATTCCTTTTGATAAAATAAAACGCACAAAAACGAATTTCGGATGCCATTGAAGTTGGAACGCAACGATAATGAACTTCTATTTTTGAGTGTTCCCTACTGTCGACGAATAAAAGCTACGATCATCGTTGGAACATTTTTTACGATACTCATCATAACCCTGTTGCTCGCGTCTTTCGAATGAAAAAAATTACAGTTCATTTTTTTTATTTAAAAACTTCAATGTTTCATCGTTTTCTTTCTCGCTAAATTTTTCATTACATCTGCATATGATTTTATTCAAGTTCAATTATTTTCTAATTCATTTCCTAAAATTGATTTTTGGGAAATGATAACTAAATGAATAAACGAAACGGAATGAGAAGAAAACGAGAAATGAAGAAATCGAAAATCGTATTTAAGGAGATTGTTTTTCGAAGGGTGGTTAGAAGGCAAAAATTAAGTAAAACGAAAAAATGAGTGGTACTCACACACGAAAATGTATGTGCACAGAAGTACAAGAAAATTGAATGAAAATAGGTGAGCGATTCATAACAACTGAAAATAGTACAATAATTTACTGATCCGTTGGTTTAGCAGTTACAATGTTTGCCAGCGGATCGGGAGTTCCCGCGTTGAAACCCCGATAGCGAACAAAATTTTTCTTCGACATTTTTCGATGAAACTCGTTCCTTAGCCGGGAGGCAAACTTGGAACCGGCTATATTATCATGGCTCTTCCGCAGTTTTCCTATACCCATAGCAAAAATGTCATGGCAAATTCCATAAAGAGGGGGAAGCTGGTTACGCCCGGAAAGTGAGGGGAGAAAGACGGAAGCAAACAGAGAGAAAAGAAATAAGTAGGTAGGGGTGGTAAAAACCGGAAAACTGTATACGAAGGAACTACAATAATACAGTTAATTCCATTGCTCGGACGCGTACAATAAAAAAATGACGTTAAAGTTTTCATTATAAGAATTAGCGATATTTTTTTCGAAATCCTTGAAATATTTTAATCATTGCTCAAAAATATTTTTACCGAATCGCGGGGGGCTAAACCCACAGTAAAAACACGTGAAAACGTTCAAAGAATTTTCGCGACTGTGACGAAAAAAAAAATTATAATAATTACGGTGGAAAGGTTAATATCACGACGGGTGCGTTTTTCGTTTTACATAATGCGCGCGCATTTGTGTCTACGTGTGTGTGCAATTCCATTGAATGGAGAATTAAACGTGTGGCCGCGTCGTTACTTGGATATAATATCACGACTATACGATCACCCTGGTGCCCAGATGAACTCGCGCTATAAATGAGACTGAGTCTCTCTCTCTCTCTCTCTCTCTCTCTCTCTCTCTCTCTGTCCCTCGGTCTCGCGCGCGCACTCGCTCGTTCTAAGATCGAAATGGGCTCTATGTATAGAGTGAAGACCGCCTTTCCGGACCGATGCACAGACAGGGGCTTTTACATAAAACTCGAACGTTTGTCCATACACGAATTTATACATGAACGTGTGCACGTGCACGTGAGTAGCAAGCTCGACAAGTAGCGGATGCACTCTGGTTATGCGCACATACACGCTTTCGTGAATGGGACACACCTTCTCGGTAACGACAATGCCTTTCTACACGTACACACTCGTATCACCCGAGAATGCAACTTTCCTGCTGAAACTTTCTATACAATTAACTTTGTCAACGTTACTGGGAACAATCTATATTTCGGATAATGGACTCTTCAAACGTTGGCGCACGTGTGCATTTTCCTCGAAATGGAAATTCAGGAAGTCCCGTGTGTGTTTGTGTATGCTTGGACGCGGGTGGGCAAATTTATTGTGATAGAGATAAGAGATCAAAAAAGCGAAAACTCCGAGAAACGCGGAGGGAGATTGCAACAAAGTTGCATACGCGGAACGGTTGTCAACGAGTCTCAGGATAAGACGAAACATTTTTTTATGAAAAAACGAAGAAATTGTGAAAATTCAATGACGGGAAAACAAAGGTGATGTGAAAATGATAAACGACGTTAATGTTTGCAGTGTTGGAAGGGATTGGACATTTTTTTTTTGTAATTTCGGACAATTTTTGGTGGTTTTACGAATTTAAAAAGATTCATACATTTTTTTGGGTATTTTTTATCAAGTGATTTATAACGACAGTGGAAAATATGACTTTGGATATTATTGAAAATAAGGCGGTGAAAGAAAATATTGCATTGCGTTTCAATGATAACTTCGAGCCTATATATGATAACCGTACAATAAAATTAATATGGAACGAAATATTTTTCACGAAGGTCGACTTAAAAAGATCGAATAAATTAAACATTGAAATAATATGAAATAAAACTCGAGCGAGAAAAATGTTTTCAATGAAAACAGATTTTGGGTAAAGGATAACGAAACGAACAAGTGGAACAAAATTAAAAGGAAACGGAAAAAAATGAAGGTGAGTAGATTAAAAAAAATAAAATAAATAAAGTGAAAATACAAAATGGAAAAAAAATTCAAGGGAGGTAGAACGAAAAAGTTAAATAAATCGAGAAAAATGAATGAATACGTACAAATACGAACTACAAGAAAATTCAATTAACGGCGTGGGTGATTCATGAGAAGTAAAAATAGTATAGTAATTTTTATCGTTCGTATGTAAATTGAAAAGTTATGATAAAGATTGCATTACCAGAACTTTACATTTTTTCTCGTTTAATAAAATCCCTAAAACATTATTCGAAAATATTTTTTACGAATCGCGATGATAAATGCATATTAAAAATACGTGAAAATGTTCGAACGATTTTCAGGAACCAGTTACAAAAAAATAATCATAAAAATGAATGAATCATTTTTTAACATCAAGAAGAACAATTAATGCGTTACATTCCAACATTGCGAACTCCAGGAAGTAGAGAAAACGTCACGAAACGGATACAAAAAAAACATATCTTTTCGTAATGTATTATTGCAATCCTACGACGAGTCTTGAAAGATGAGACATTACTCATCAAATCAGCGAATCAGTGTTTTTTCTGCTACAATAAAAATCCGCGAGAGATGATCGCTGTTTTTTTCCTTTCAAGAGAAGGAAGACGATGGAAGAGCCTCATCGCGAAATAAACGAGGCTAGAAAAACCAACCCACTTGAAAGTGTGCTTGCCTTGACACACCTTGAATCTCATCCATTCATCGTAATCCGAGGGTGACCGCGTTTGGATTCACTCTCGTGTCTCTTACTAGCGAGTGAAAAATGACTTCGAAACATTCTCCAGAATCGTGCCTCTTCTGTGACGATTTGAGATCTTCTAATTCCATATATTAGATGTAGTAAAAAGAAATTCATTATTTTTCCAATAGATGCCTTTAGTTATCTGTATCTCGCGTTGTACAAGTCCGATCGGGTTACACTAGATGGCGTTAGAAAAATGAGATTTCGTACTAAACTTTTGCGACAGTTTTGTGATTGGTTGACTCCAGAAAATAATGGATTTCTTTTTACTGCACCTAATATATAATTCGGAAATATATATTCCAGAACTAAAAGCGTTGGCAGGTTATTTTCTCCTATAAAATTGGGGAAAAAATAAACGAGTTCCAAAAAAATACGAAATAATGAGCGGGTCAAGTAAAAATAGAAAAACGTAAAGGAAAATACTGTCAAGAAAACCATTTCTGGTGTTACCCTCCGGTTTCGTTCATTTTTGGTTATGTTATCTTTAATAAAAATCGAAGGGACACGTATTTTGTTTAATCGGAGGGAAACAGGTTTAAAGAGTAAAACTCACCCACAAAACTCAAGTTGGGAAGCCGAGTAACTTTTATAGCTTCGCATTTAAGTCGATTTAAGCTATTCGAATGAAATCAATTTCGAGAACAATGCTTATTGTGAAAAATAAAAAATGAGCCATTTTCAAATCCGAGGGTGTGAATGTAGGAAGAAATATAGGGGTTGAAAGTAAAAAAAAATTCGTGTAACTCGAGAACTTGGCGAGTGACTTTCACCCCCGTTTTCTTGCTGATAAAAAAAATACGGATCTATTCGATTTCGATAAACAATAATGTACCCAAAAATAAACGAAGTGTGAGAGGGGCACCGGAAACGGTTTCCTTCTGAAAAGAGATACAAAAAAACAAAATTTGCATTCACCGGTAGACTCTCCTAGCCCAAGGTCAAATTTACAACCGCAATCAACGCTGGGCGCGATTCGACTTTTTTTACGACACAGGGATCGATACGAGGCAGAGAGAAAAAGCGAAGGAGGCGACCAGCGAGATGGGCGTTGCTCGTACGAACGATAACGTTAATTAAAATACATTTGAAAATGAACGAGTCAACGGTGAACAAAAAATACAGTAGTGATGAAGTGAAAGAAGTGGGGGGAGTGGAGACAGAAGGAGGAAGAGGAAAATGAAAGAAGAACACAATATGCAGTACGACTTGTAGAGTGTTTCGAAAAATTCTCAGTTAAAAATCGAACGACGACGAGTTTTTTCATGTGCAGAAATTAAACTATATCGGCCCGGGTTTTCCGCAGTTTCCCCGTGCCCCTCGGAAAATGCACTGCTGAGTAGCCGAATACGTGAATGGACGCGCCGAATGATGGGAAAAGCTTCAAACTGTCAACCGGTTACATAAAATGTCAAGTAGTTGAAGAAGAACCGAGTTTCCATCGTTGAAACGCCACGAAGTTCTTTTCAACCGATGAACACGAAAAACTTGCTCGAACGATTCCATACTTTTAATTACATGTATATATTTGATACATGTTTGACAAAAACGTATACGGCTATATTCTTTTTCCTCTTGAAATCGTTATAAGAGTAAATTCGTACGCGAACAGGTACCATTCTACCAAAACTTACGGAAAGAACCAATTTTCGCCCAGATGTGGTCACGAAATTCTAGCGTCCAAAAACTACTTCTAACGTCGAAAAGTTTCTCGGCGAGAGAAAATTTGGACCATGATTGGTTCAATGTTATTACTTTCCGACGAAGCTACTTTTTTGGTACGCTATTCCATCAATAATGTATAGCCTGGCCACATCAATGGACTAATCCATAATCCAATGGATTATACCATCAAGCTGATGGACATGCCTCGAAGATCTCAGTCGATTATTTATTATGGAAACGACAGAACTACTTATTAATGCTGAAGAATCAGGGCTTGTAGCGTGTATGGTGTGCCCATATTTCTTTTCAATGCTTTCTCGCAAATGGAATTCGAGTTTCGCCGTACACGATCTTGTCAAACACTTTTCTAGAAAGGTGTATCTCAATGTGCTAACAAAACACGAATTTCAAAATTGCACTAGTTGAATTGACTAAATGATGCTGAGGAAAATAATAAAGATTAACAACGAATGAAAAAAGAAAGATCATCGCGTTCCAACGACGAAACCTTTGTTACAAAACCCAAACAGATAGTATGACAATTTTAGTCAATACGAAATCAAGTTTAGAAACCGTTTATAACGGCATTGAAAAAGCCACGCCGTATCGATATTCGTTGTGAGAAATATATTTACAGCGAAAACCATCCGTATATTTAGTCTTCCAAATTTCGTCACATCCTTCGTCCTAATCAGTGTCTTAACGAGGAATTTCGACTTTTACTTCTACGGTATAACCATTATCCCGAATCTCGTACATCTCACAGAAATGCGTTAAAAAAAAAAGATATTCATGTTGGCAGAAATGAGTAAAGAAAGATACGTTAGGCGACGAGCTCGAGTTCTAAAAAAACCCTAAGAGACTCGTCGCTGCAAATAACCGAAACTTTTAGTTTTGAGCATTCGTCGAAACTTTAAGTCGGACGTGCGGCGTGCAACGTTGTAAAAACTTCGCCGACCGTAGTTCGTTCTATCTTTAGTTAGAGCCAAGCAGCACCAACGGTATCGCGGAACGCGAATACGATTTATTCTTTCCATCCGTGACGAACAAGTTGAGCGTCGAAATTTCGGAAGAAAATCGTGTCGGCAATAGTTTTAGAGATCTCTAGTAGGTTTGGAGGGTCTGAGAAAATACCGTTCGTCGAGCCACTCTCGATCTCCAAAATCCACAAATTGCTACTCGGAAGTGTAGAAAGGGATTGCGCGTATCGAGTGAGGGATGAAAGTGTGGCGGAGAGAGAGACGGAGAATTGGGTGTGAAAGACCCCACCGGATCGCGACTACGCAAAAGTGATTTCGAGGACATTTCGAGCCAACGTCCTCATAATCACCGTTACATGAGAACAAGCCTAAAGGACTAACTTCGAAGACCATTATGACCGGGAAAATCTCATTTTTTCTAATGATTTCTCAAGTGTCCTCGAAACAGCCAGACGTACGAAAAGTCAACACTTCGTCGATTGAACGGCCTGAAAATGTCCTTTGCTTTGTGTGCACACATACGTGGGAGAAGACGGTGTGTGGTCCGTGGGTGCGTATTGATCGGGATAAGCGCGAAGGAAAACGAGGACCTACTAACGGGGTACCTTGCTCGTGCGCTCTATCTTTCTCCGTCTCTCGCGCACCCGACCGTCCACCCTTATCTCTTTCCCCGCGCGCGCGCACACCCAACGAGAGGGGGGGATTCTCCGCCGATACCTCGCGAAGGGTCGGCTCGAAGGGGGGGGGGGGATTCGCGCGCATGCGGCAAAAGTGGTGCCGCGAGCGCAGAAGTGAAAAAAAAAACGTCGAAGCCACCTTTCTCCCTAATATCGCATTAATCCCGCACGTTTTTGTTATCCCTTCCATTCGATATGGGCTAGTCCTTATCGGATCAATCGAAACGGTTTTACGCCCGTGTTTCGGGAAAAAGCCTGAATTTAAAAAAAATACGTTAAAGATATAGTACAAAACTCACCGTGGCCCGTTGCGCTCTCGGTCCTCCCGCGGATGAAATTTCCAAGGGAAGTAACAAAAGAAACAACACACTAACGTTCGCGTCGCGATGAACCTTTTTCGACCGTCCCGCGACACGCGCCTCGCTGCGATTCTTGCGGCACGACAAAAAAAAAAGTAAAAGAAGGAAGAAAACAACGCACGAAA
The DNA here is from genome assembly GCA_030522765.1 of Ophioninae sp. B BG-2022a. Classification (NCBI taxonomy): domain Eukaryota; kingdom Metazoa; phylum Arthropoda; class Insecta; order Hymenoptera; family Ichneumonidae; species Ophioninae sp. B BG-2022a. Next base: position 14,708 of record JAPYZJ010000758.1, read on the forward strand.
GAAACGGAGAACGCGTGCGGGCAAACGACTCGGGTGTTATTCGCGGATGAAATTCACGCGAGTAAACTCGAATCTCGAGATTGTCGAAGAAAAAGATGTTTTTTCCTTTGATTCGTTTTATTTACCCCCCAAGCCCCACTCTCCAGTCGCAGTGCCCTCTGGTTACTGGTAATCCTCGATAATTTCGATTTTTTACAACGGTTGTCCCTCTCTCGATGGTTTACTTCTCTCTTTCTGATTTATAACTAGTAAGCGATCAGTCGCGCGATTCCACAACACGTTCGATCCGCTCGTCCGCACTGCGAGGTCCGATATATATATGTAAGTACATATATATGTATATAGTTCGTGTATAATTCGTCTGCTAGAAACTTACCACTTTTTCTTAACGGAAAAACTGAGGAAAAGAAAAGTATCGCGTACCGCGAATGATTCCGCGACGACGGCGACTCGTTACGCAAAAAAAAGAAACAAAAACACGCGACTATGCGATCAGAGATTGTTGGGTGTTTTTTTTTCGCTCTGTTCGCGTTGAAATTCGAGGACACTGAATTTTTTCACTCTGTCAATCCACCCGGCAGTCACAAATGGCGCACACAACCCGCGGGAGGGCGACCGGCCGCTTTTGTCGCTATCTCTCTCTCGATCTCACTCACTCGCTCTCTCTCTCTCTCTCTCTCTCTTTCTCTCACACACACACACACGTTCGCACGCACACTATCACGATCTTTCTCGCGAAAACTTGCCCGTCGCTCTCGCTGTGTCTCTCTTTCTCTCTATCTATCGCGGTTTGCTTCTTTAACGGAAAAAGAAAAGCACGTCGCGAACACCGGCGGGGACGGTGTAGTCCAAAAGTGTTAAAAATCTCAATCACCGCCACGAGCCCGGACCGCGCTCTCCCTCTAGCCTCTCGCACACTCTCCTCATCGAGAATAGGTAGCCAGATAGCCCGCGCCGGAGAGTGAAGAGTGCGGCAGCTCCGCTCGCTGGTGCCCGCCCGGACAAACGAAACGAGACGCAGGAGTGGGGGTAAAACGGCGTGATCGCTCACTATCCTCGCGCTCGTTCTCTCTCTCTCTTTCTCTCTCTCGCTCTGGCTCTGTCTCACTTTTGATTCAAGATGGCGCCGTTCAACCGCTCCACGGTTTTTTTTTATCGGAGAAAATGAATTACCGATGGAGGCGCTGGAGTCGCAACCAAAATGGCCGTCTGGACGTCCCGTGACGTCACAAACTTCGAGCAGGAGGGACGAGGCTGAGAGTTCTCGAAGGGAGAATCTAGCGCGTAATGGCAGTTGTCCAAATTACGAAAGGAATCGTGCGCGATCGTCCCGAATAACGAAATTTTGTTACGGGCTCAGTATTAAATTCGCATTAACGATGACGCGCGAAGCGAAGGGGAGAAGAGGTTATGTTTTTCGGAATCGGAGCCGAACTTGCGCGCTTCGATTCGCGTCCAACAGATGGCGCATGCGTAGAACCGACCTCGCGTAGAACACTGAATTTTCTCGAACCGTGCGTAGGAATTCTCAGAGAGTAGTTCCTTTTTCGCCCATACGTCGAATTCTTTTGCCCGGCGACGGGCAATCGATCAGTTGCGAAATTGTTCGCGATGTTTTCATCGAAAGGAATTTCGCGCGAGTCTCGGGATAACGAAGTATTCCGCTTGGAATGGCAGAACTTGCGCACCGGTCTCGATCGCAACATCGTCACGACGAAGATACCATACGACGCAGCGGGAACTTTAAAACGTTGAGAAAACCACAAATTATCCGAGCAATAAAAAAGCGCCTCATCGTAACATCGTTATTTATAAAATACCGCAACTTTCATTTATTTCCATATTTTTACACCCTCGAGGCAATTTTTCAATGAGTGAATATACATTCGTTCGCGAGATTGTTTTGTTCTTACTTATCGCTTAAACTATTTTGCGACGAACAATGGCGTTTCGCAGATTGAAGAACTCACGGGCGGGATCGAAACGACTTTATAACCATTTTTATTTCTTCCTCCCCGTTACTTCGTTGATAAAAACGCAAAGGCAAAAATTGACAGGACGTATCAGGCTAGAATGTTCAATTCCCGAAATATTTCATATTCGTGTATCAACGAGATCGGACGTGTGGATATAACTATACGATATTTTCTTGTCTCCCACGGTGTCTCCTTTTTCATGTCGTTCCTTCCTTTACAGGAAAGATTCATCTAAGAATAAGGATTCGAATATCGCGGGGCGCGAAGCTAGCGACGTAGCGAGTGAACTGCGACACAACGCCCAAATTGTTCTCTGCGTTTTTCTCCTCTTCCTTTTCTTTTCGTATAATTCGAGCATAAGACCTCGCGAGATCTTTGGTCATTTCAAATCTATAATCGGATTGTCAAACTCTTGCATAACGCGAGCCTCCCGAAACGCCCAATTTCGGACAGGTCAAACCCTTTTCGACGAGGATACGCGCTAATCGAGAACTAAGAACAATAACGTAAATGGTGAAACGAATATTGATTTCCCGAAAGAAGGAAGAACAGGCTGAAAGAACAATTACAATTCAACGAGCATGAACTGTACAAACAAATCATTTCACAAATATCTTATTGCACGCTTTTAATACTCAGCTTTTCGATCAATCATTCAAATGTATACAGGGGTAAGAGCAACAATAAAGATAGTATACAAAGCTGTATCGAAAAAAGATCAGCTGTCGGCCTCACATTGGTATTCGTCATAACAAAATTCAGCCAAATTCGAGATCGATAATCGTTTTCTTTTTATTCATCCGGAATATTCGATCTTTACGTTCGACCTAACTGTACTTGCAAGTGTTACTCCAAAGTACAATGGAGTACTTAAAATTCGTCGAATCCCGTTGAAGATTTTGGAGGTTAAAAAGAAAAAACAATAAAGGTCATTTTTTCACCGTCAAGTCTAAAAATTGTATAACATTTTAAAAAACAGCGCTCTCAAGCAAAGATTTAAAAAAGTTTAACTAAATCCAGTAACCAATTAACGATTTCATCGATTAATCGGTCATCGAGTTACTCCGGTTGAAGTACCGAGACAAAATTTATCGAATAAGTCAAGTGGGGAACAGAATGATCGGTCCCAGTTGCCAGGAAGATTCAATCCGACATGCCATTTGTGAATGCACAATGTGATTGAAGGCATGAGAGTTGATTTTTTCGACACACATTTGATATATTTTCTTTTTTATATCGTCGCGCTTAACAGTATCGCAAAAGTCGATTGATCGATGCTGATGATCTCACATGAAAAAGATCGAAGGTTGTCCGAGTATGCGATATTTTTTACAGGAGATGGAAACGAGACAGAGAGAGAGCCCTGTCAAAAGTAAACTGTCGCGAGAGAACAAGAATAAATAGATATTCTTTCGTAACGGATCTATCTATATCCTTTCATTTCCAGCAATTGTGTTTCATCATTATTTTTACCTGTTTATTAGAAAATTATCTCGAACATTTCAAAATTCGAGTAGGGTTTTAAATTTCTGTCTTTTGATAATTGAAAGCTCGCACAGCTCGAGCAAAATCGAGTGGATCGGTGCTTGATTTTTTTTTTTAAAGTTCTGTCAGTACGTCAATCGTGTTGACGTACACGTTGATCCTTCGATACTTTATTCGAGTACGATCACTCTCTCGTCATGTGTCTTCTTCTTTCTTTGTTTTTTTTCACCTCTATTATTTTATACAGTTAACGGCTTAAAGTAGTGTCTACAGTACAAGGTTGTCGTGGATGGCGCCGCGTCGGTATTTCGTAACAGGTTGTCCTCATTCTCCGGTAACTTCTCCAAGGTACTGATGTACTCCCGGTCGAAAGCACCTTCGATGAATAATAATGAATATGAAACAATTGTGGACGTCAAGAATTGTTTCCATAAACGGTAACAACTTCCAAATGAAATCCTAATTTTTTCTTTGACAGAATCGATCTTTTCGGTGATTTACTTTTGGAGGATACCGAGACTATTTTAAAACGTGGAGACGCGGAATCAAATATCTATAAAGTCCGTAAAGTTACATCGTTAAGAAAGGAAAAGTAATAAACTCAGCGCTTGAGCACGGTTTATGCTGAAAACCGTAAACTTGCAGTCAATATCTTTTTCGGACGGATTCACTTCGTTCATCAATAAAAAAGTTTCTGTCTCCACGTTTGCCGTTTTTTTTTTTCAATGTGACAACTGCTGGACAATGAAATTCCAAATTCCAATTGAATTCGCAGCCCCATAAAGATCTGAAGATTCTCACCCTGATCGATGTTGCTTCTTCCCACAACGGTGAAAGCCAAGAACAAGATGTCCCGGTAAATGGAAAAGGGTGCTTGTTCACTCGCATCGCCGTTGCTCCTCTCTAAGGCCACTCTCTTTATTGGTTCAGCAAGGATGTTGTGACGAACATCCGTGATTATACTCTGCATGAGTCTGAAACCATGAATACATTATTTGAAACCATGATTACAGTTATTTTGTTTCCGGCAAAAATCATAAAATGCCCTTGAAGATCCCAGGATAATTGTAACACGTAACTCGGTCACTAGACTTGTTCATATCCTACAATAATACATGATCCATAACGTGTTCCTGTTATCCCTAACCCTTACGTACGTTCTGTCGTCGTTGCTGTTTTGTTTCCATTGCAGATACATTGGCAACCGATCCATGTGTAGTTTCTCGTTGTCCCACATAGTTCTAACGCCAACGAGGCCTGTGTTCGCGTGAAATTCCTTCTCCTCGCTGTCGTTCAGCCAGAGCTCGGGCAAATGGCTGGACAAGTTTATCCTCTCGAAGTACCATATGAGATTCCAATAAACGATCGGATGCTCGACGATGAATCTATGCTTGGTGAGGCAGGCGTCGCCTTCCTGGCTCAATACGTTCTCCAATTCTTTACGCAACACGAGAGGATTTAGATAAGGTACGGTTATCGGCTCTAGCAATTCCTTAGGTTCATCAAGCAGCTCGAGCAATGCACCGGTCAGAGGATCGTTGATTCTTTCACCATCTTCGCATCTGAAAAGTGTATCGTATCGTTTCACCGAATTGTTCTTTGGCGTTTCCGCTCTTTCTCTCGCTCTATCCCTGTTTCAAACGCGAGTCGAAAAAAATCTTTCGGAGCTCTCACCTGTAATCGAATATAGTGATTGTGAGAAGTGGAACGGTCGCTTTGTCGCAAAACTGACAAACTGTATTCAAATTGGAATCCTCAGGCTGCCAACCGGCCATAATTTCCTCGTCGTAGAGTATCGCAGCGCAATGATGACACCTACTGGCGCTCGATAGGATGAGCTCGATTGCCAAACGTTCGTCCAAGTCGCGGGAACCCTTCGGATACATGCAATCCGCCAGCTCATACAGCGAGCCTAATCCCTCGATGCCGGAATCACCTGAATTACATGTTGAATATGAATCATTTTAAGGCTCATTCTGAATTACAATGAATTACAAAAACCAGTTTTCCTTCGATACAAAACTCGTCGTTGACGGATTAACGAATATCGCGGAGAGAATACTTTTATGAACCCCGCATCAATGAGTGCTATTTTTACGAATTAGATTCTTTAACTATAAGGCCTCACGACAATAAAGATCCGCATACAACCCTGACGAGTACGAAATCTTCTCACCGGACATTCTTGCCGACATTTCATTGCGATCTTGCTGCGAACCATCGGTGAGCGAGTCGAGGGACTCGTGAGATATTCCGTAGGCTAATTTTTGTTCGCGTTCCTTCATCTTGACCGGCGTGCTAGTAGCCGATATCGCTTCCTTGATCTCGTCGAATTTCTTCGCGACTGTCGTAGCCGCCGATTTTAGACTGTTCAATCCACCGAGAATAATTTCGTTTGATTTTTTTCCCGTCAGACTCGAGGAACTGGAAAAGTTTGGGTTTTTGTTTTGTTCTTTTTTTTTCATTGTAAGATGAACACAAAATCTCAATCGAAGCAAAGAGAGAAGCACAAGTAAGGGGGGCAAAGCCCATTCAAAGATATAAGGAATTTCGTGCGATACGAGTCATGTGCCATTTATCGTGCACAGTACGAGGAAAGCTGTTTTGTTACGTACCTCATGTAGTTGGAAAGGCTAAGTGACTCGATAAATTGGCTCGGTGTACCTGCGTCCTTGTGCTTCACAAAAGCCAGCCCTCCGGTCGAGTAACGTCTGAATTGGGAGCCAAAATACACCGTGCATACGAACGTACAAACGCAACAAACAAACAAAAAGAAAATTAACAAAATTAATTTTACGGCCAAGGAAAGAGAGCGTGACGCCGGGTCGTTGCGTTCCCGATGGTCTACTCAACGAAAACTCGGTCAAAAAATGAGAGGAAACAGCCAGCAATTTCTAACAAACTATGAACAATGAAGTGGCACGTGTGTAGTAAAAGACCAAGAGTTTTGGTCCTAACGAGACACGAAAGAATTTTCGATCAAAGAAATAACAAAAAATTCTGTTATTCGTGCTTATTTGATGGCTTCCACGTTGCTTTGTGTGTGTTTTTGGTTTACGACAAAGAGTACATAGAGAGCGGATGAAGATTTCGGTAAAAAAAAATCGTGCAACCGAATCAAGCTCGTGCGTTTGCGGAAAAGAACCGAAAAAAAAGAGTATCGAAACGACCGTGACGACAAGCGAAAGTGGAAAATCAAAGCAAATCGAGAACACTAAGGCCAAAGATCCGTGATGTTCGGGATCGTAAGAGCGCTCACCCAAAGCTTAGTTTTAGGCTAGATCCTAGACTGGACAAACTAGACGTGACGCTGTCCTTGTTCTGCGCCCAGAGGCTACCAAGTTCAAGTCTCTCCTTTTCTCTCTCCTGATCGACTTGCTGGGCGACCGAGTGGGGCATCGTTTCACTGCGTTGCAAATTGCAGCTCATCGTACCCCCAAGCTCGTCGACTGCCTGATGAAACGTTGCGCTCCGGGGCAGAGGATTGCTGCGGAAAACCGAACGCTCGTTTTGTTCAAAATTCAACTCGAAACTAAAATATATAAATGTCCACTTTCGTTAATGATAATTTATCAAGCGGTCGTAATCATCGATCGTAGCAACTTGAAACGGCAAACTGGCCATGCAGTGTTATTCCTTGCTTGATAGAGGAAGAGATAGAGAACGTACCTTCTAAATAAAACCGGTCCCCCCGCTCTTTCGCAGGCAACGTTGTTGACGACAGTCAGCGTGCTCGTGGAGCAATTCGAGTCGTTCTCTTCCGAGGGTGACACGATTGGCGTCTCGTCGTTCATCAGCGCGCCCAAAGGATCGTTTTCGGTGACCGGTGTCCTGACTGGACTCTTCACCGGGGACTCAACGTGACTCGGCAATCTTATTAAACGATTTTTCATTGATCAAATCCACATTTTTATGTATCGAAAGCGGAAATTGTCCGTTTTTTTCAATACCTCGTTTCGGACGCCGATCTGTCAAGAACCTCCGACTGATTCGAGCACAGAATAGCCTGATCTTTCACGATACTGTTCTGACGTGGAAACTTCGGTTTCTTCTCGAGAAGTCCGAATCCTGGCAAGTCCGGTACTGAACTACCTGTGAGAACTGATGCAACGCTGATTATTGTACCGCGACCCAAAGAAGAGATGAAGATTTTCGAGGTTTATCGAGGATACCAAAGCGCTCTTACGATCACTGTGAAGTGCTTCGGTGTCCTGAGATTGTGCACTGTCCAGACTGGACCTAGAGACCGCGTGTTCCATTCCATCGGTCTTCACTCCGTCGATGCTAAGTACATCGGGATTGGAGCTCATGCGCCTTCGGGCGCTCTTCTTGCCCGCTCTCTTGAATAGGGCCGCACCAAGGATCACATTTCGCAATTTGTTCCACATTAGTTGGCTCGAATTCGTCATGTCGGAAGGCCACGTCGCTTCCAGGACAGCCTGCAAAGGGTGGGACTATCATTTATTTGCTTCCTGCTTCTCCCTAGAGAAGACTTTTCACGGAATAAGAGATTAAGTTTTAAACGTTTTATGTGTTGAAGAGTTACAATCAGTAAATAAATGTTCACGTGTATCGGGATTCGTTGGAGTTGAAATTTGATAAAATCACCGGATAGAGATTTTCTTCGATGAAACTTCATCGGCAGTTAGTTACCTTATTGTAGAATCCGTATGTCAAGGCGTTCGGTTGAACGCCGCTCCGTTTCATATGAAAGAGTAGCTTTACCGCGAGGACGGGTTGGCCGTAAACGCCGCAGAGTTGCATCATCGCACGATAGCATACCTCCTCCATTGGGTCGAGACCCAACTTTTGCATTTTCACGAGCAACTCGTAGGCTTGGTGCAGTATCGTGACTGCTTGATTGGATACTTGTAGCATGGCCGGTAAATGAAGGAACCATAGACTGTAACACGTACCCAGCAAACATCTGCCCCATCTAGCTGGATGAGCCGCCTGAAATTCATACATTCGATAGTCCTTGATGGCCTTTCTTCCAATCATTCGTAATTGCATTATTTAATTAGAACTTGATCTCTTGAGGTTCTATCAGGCCTTAAATAATTTCAATTTAAGATCACCTGTTTGCGGGCCATTCGTTGTGCAACTTTGATCTCATGCTTTGTTCGGCGGGCCATAGGACTTCCAGGTATCATACCAAAGGCACTTAAGGCAGGATTCTTGACGCTAAGATTTTTCTGTACTCTCATGAGGGCAGGATTCAGTTTGAACGTGTCGTAAACAACGGGAGCTTGATTGGGACCCGCTTCCGGTGGAGGGATGAAAACTGTGCGCTCGCTGTGCTGCGACTCGTCGAGCTCAAGGAAAGTCACCGCTGTATCGAATGAAAATAAAACATTATCGTTCGAGAGATATCAGTGCGTCAACGAAATGAAAACGGGCCTCGTCGTACCATTTTCTTCGTCGACACGTTCCGTGCACTCGTCGAAAAATGCCAGACCGGCCATATCCATATCCGACACAAAGCTTCTTTCCTCGATGAATCTGAAAGCAATTTTTCGGAAAGTTAGTTTCCTTCTTTTCCCTTTTGAGATACAACATGAAAGAAAAATGGATTCTGCGATCCTGGAATATTTTGTTTTCTTTTTCCTTAGTATCGAAACGATAGCGGGTTTTGTTTCGTTACCTGATGAACATTTGCGTCCTAACAAGCATACTGTAAAACTTGGCGTGAGCTTTGTCACGGCTTCGCAAAAACGCTTGTATATTGAAAAGACTGGTGGGATCAGTTGACCCGACGGTCGGTGCTTTCGTAATCGGAAGCAGGAAGGCTCTGTAGCCTTTGAGTATCATGGCGGTGAAACGTAAGAAGGTATCCTGGATCTCCAATTCCATCGCTTGTTCCTTCCGCTTCTGACGAAATTCTTTGTCCACACTGAAGTCCTCGTCGCCCTTTTCTGGATCGATATCATAATTATTATTATTACTATAATTACTAGAATCAGCATTGCTTTTGTCAAAAAATAAAGAAAATTCCTAAGCGCTTTACGATGGGACTGAAGTAACGAAAGTACATATGTAACGGACCTTTGCGTGACGTGTGACTCTTCCCCATCGAGGTGAGTTTCGAGTATAAGATTTCCAGCCAGCTCTTCAGCATCCTTGCCGCTTTTTTCGGCAACAGTTTGACCGTGAGGTATTTCCGGTCGTCGCAAATCGCTATATTGTTCGTATCCAAATTGACGCAGTTTACGTCGGACGGTGGATCGTACAGGTCGAAGAAACGCGAATCGACACCGATGAGGAAAGGCAGTGGAGCGTGCAACACCTGTCGTAGCAATGAAGCATCGGAATGAAAATTGGCCATAGTCAAACTCGAGGAATTCGTTTTCAATGGTATCCGCGCTACAATTAACGCAATATATCAATAGAGTATCAAGAAAGTAAAGAAAATATGAGTAAAGAGGGATCACTGAAAAACGAGGAGTGACGATGTTAAAAAAGCGGCTGTAACGCAACAAAGTTTCGGAGTGATCCGTACCTCTGCCAAACCCAACGGGCACAACGGTATGTAGGGACATTGCCACTTGAACGGAAACAGGATCATCGCGATCGCTTCGCTCACCGAGGTGAGCACGTCCGGTCTGAGTGAGTGCACCAGGATCTTTTGTTCGGTCAGTATCAAGAGCAATATAAGGAGACAATTATCGGGCCCCAAATTGCTCAATAATTGGCGAAAACTGGCGCCCGATCTCGGCAACGCGAGATCCTCCGGTTGCGTGAGTATGAGACGATAATCACTGTTCAACTGTACGAGAATTCGCGGCCTCTGAGGACTCGGGAATGGTATGTCGCAGAGAAAATAGGAGATGTACTTCTCGATCGGCACACTCTGAGGCTTTCCGTTCACCATACTGTGCAAATAAACGAGAAACTTCTCGAAGGTATCGAAGAACGGCCAATGCGACAGGATGCATATAGACTTGCTGATGTTCAACGACTGCGTTTCGGGATCCGTGTATTGAAGCTTCTCCAGCTGCGCGAAGTTCAGCTTCTTCAGTATCCCGAATTTCTTAAAGGGCTTCATTTTCACTTGTGGCTTGTTCGCCGACACCTGGACAACCTCGTCTGAAATTAATTTTGAGAAAAAGTAACAATAATCGTTCATCGTGGAATTCCATTAAAGAATTTAGAGGGCGCCTCGAGGATTTCGCTATTAAATATTGAAGGACACTGTTTTTTTTTCTAGTTACATCAATGAGTTCAAACTTGAAGTTTCTACAAATTGAAGTTTGAATTTTCGTGCCAGAGATAATAAAAATAGAGATCGCTGCTTCCAATAAGTAGAAAATTCTCAAAATACAATAATTCGCTCGTCATATGCGGAATGTTTTCGAAAATTGTATCACGGATTATAGAAAATCTTGAACAGCTAATAATCATCGGGAGAGAGCGAGCAATGAACAGAGGGGGAAAGTGCGTCCGGATATTTACCGTTGTCGACGTTTTTCTCAGCTTTCTCCACGTTATCGAGATAACTGTTGCAATTGCGGGAATTTGTATCGGGCAGCACTTCCTCGTAAAACGTGATTGCCGAGCCGTAAATTTTCTGCGCCGCGTCGGCAACCGTAAGGACAAAAGTCGAAAAAACGGGTTTCGGTTTGCACGCGACTTTCGGCCAACACTCGATCGTGGCGCCCATCGGCAAGCAAAACATACCGACGGAATTAGGAAACGAGAAAGTATTGTAATCCGTGATAGGATATTTGTAGAGTATAGTTGGCTTGAACGATATGAGATTGGCTCGGTTCATGGATTTCTTGTAGCACAGAAAAACGTCGCTGCCGAGCATTCCCTTGTTAAGATTCTTGTATATGGTGCAAAAAGCGTGGGGCGTCGTTTCACCCTTGTTCGGCAAAATGACGCATATGTCGGTCACGACCAGCGAATTGCACGGCATTCGCTGACTCGCTCGTCTATAAGTCACGTAAATCCTCGAGGTCGAATTGTTGACGTTGGCCACGTGGCCGCTCGGCGTCTCCATTATCATTTCCGCGTCCTGCATTATGCGCTCCTTTCCATCGTATATTACACCTGTGGATCAAGACAAAAATTAATTTCTATTTGATTCATACTTCTGCAAGGATTTCTCTTGGACGCATCAACTGACGAACTAGCAATTAAAGTCAATGTCCCGTGGCAGTATTCTGTCACAATCACGTCCGTTTCACCTCGTACTTGACACTACCAGCCAATTCCTCAGAGATCGTCGCACAGCGTTACCCGGATCCCCTTCCTTCCCAATTAACTGAAGACATTCACATTGAAACAACGAAAAACTCAAGGTATTTTAAACTCATAATTTACTAGACCAAACCTTTCGACATTTCTCTCTAAGTTTGTGGAGTCAATTTACCCGATATTCCCTATCAAGTTTATCAAATCAACAAATTCGATATCTCGTACTCTATTTATCCTGAGAACGAAAGACGAAACATAAGATAAGGATAGTGTTGCTATAAAACCTTTTAAGTATTTGTGCAGACAAGATCGGGCCCGGTATTGTAATAAAATAAACGACAATTATCCTAACAGCATTTAACGGACGACATTCAAGTTTACATCGTTGTAATGCCCTGGAAGTCGACTTTTTTAAGCTGGTCAAATCATTTTTTGCCGATTTTGTGTACAAAAATGTGTTAAAAGGTAACACATTATCTTATTAAAGATCTTCAATCGTAGTTTGTATCGAATAAATCTTTAGATAATGAGAAAAGCGAAACAATTTAAAATTACCAAAGGAATCGTTAAATTCCAACTATGTATACTTCAGGGTCATTTTAAAGGAGGAACTAAACAATGTTAATCTGCAAGGGATGTTTCAGCACCTTTATATAGAGTTTTTTTCATAAATATACATGATATGCCAGTATACCTAGAACACCAGAAATGTAGTTCCTAGTAAAACAATGTATCTCTCGTAACTATTTAAATCCAACCATTAAATATTCAACATAAATTGTCTATCCTAAAGTCATGATCGATTATCAGGATAAATTTTCAACCAAATGACAAAGTGTTTATAACTCCAAAAGCATTTTACCAATGTCGACGAGAGGTGGTTTGTCCCTCCCACGCCTGTAGCACAGATAGCATTCGTTGGACCTGAGACTGCCATGATTAAGATCGGCTGGAAAGCCAGAAACGGTGTATTGCAGGAGAGTGTAGCCTTCGGGACATTGTTCGCCGAGAGTTGGAAAGATAACGGCAAGGTCGGTAATGGGCGCCTGCATATTCATATCCTTGAGATGAGTGCCTTCCTGACACCAGTCCTCCAATTTCTCAGCATTGTCGCCGCTCGTCTCAATTTCGTCATCCTGGCCTGGGAGACCAGCGACGACGAAGTAATCCGCCACTCTTCTTTCATCCATTATAAGTCCTAGCACTTTACGAAAGTTCTCTGCCACCCGGTTTACGCTCCGAAAATGTTGGCTCTGTAGCGTCGCTCTGTGTCATCCCTCGGATTTATCTCTTACGAAGGAAGCTTCTGGTGCTCGGTGGAATGCTTAGACTCTCTACGTTGTTCTCGCTAAGACTCTTGGTACCTTTGATCGGGCATGTTGATTCACGAAATATTATAATTACCAAATGGACACGCGTAAACTCAAACGGGTGGCTCAAGGGTGACTCTTTTGGCGGCCCGAACTATTAGTTTCGTTGTTTCGAGACAGTGCGGAGTAGAAATTGATCGTCATTGTTTTTTCCACGTCATTCGCAAAGGAAAAAACGTCAACATTCGCTTGTTTTTCTCGTTGCATGAAAGTGCCGCGATCGTTCGAGGAAGATTTGAGAATGAAGAGTCGACAATCAACACCAATGACATGTACTTCCGGCGATAATAGAGCGCGCGTCTGCGACACAGGAATTGATAATTCTTTGAGAACGGTGCCGAAAAAAGAAAAAAAAAGAAGCAAAAGAGAGAGGGAGATAGAAAATGTCAACGAAAGAGCCAACTCACTGTAACCTCGTGGATCGCCGTTGATTCGATACTAATGCGCGATGACGAAATATATAAATAGGCCGAAGAAAATTCATTAACGTCGAGAACACACGGAACGGAATTCTTTGAGGTTAGATGTCATACCCGCACATACACACTCGCGACGGACGCACGCAGCGAGTGTAGCGCGATTGAAACCTTTTTTCTCTCGTATTCACACAAATACGCACGCACCACGCACGCACACACATACGATCGTCAATCGGGTTGACAGAACGTAATAAACGACGTGCGCGCGTGGACGCCAGAAAACATGCACTTTGTTCACAGATTTATCGAAGAAAATCTCGACGAGCGCGCGCTTTATCCACCTTTTAATTCTCTTTTCAAAAATACACGCGTTGGAAATATATTACAAAAGCTTGCACTTGTTGGACGGCCATCTTTCCACTGGCAGTAAGATCCCCAGGGGGTGGGGACTCTTTTCTTCAATTTTTTTTCTCCTCTTGCTGGTTCTTTTTTTTTCGTTCTAAATTGAGACAAACTACGTAGTTGTCATTCGCGTGGTTGGCGCCCGTCGAAGCGCGCGCGCGGGCACGCGGACAGTCATTTAGCTCGTAGAAATCGAGAATCAACGAAGAATTTTCTAACTTATTATTGTGCGAAGGCCGAACACAGCAACTCGTTTCACTATTACGTTAAAATTGTTTAAAAAGAGGCGTTCATGTTTGGAACATCGGAAAAAAACGGTATTTCGTGGACGTTGGTCAAGCCTCTGGCGGACGTGACAGCAGACTCATCTTTGCGAGCGTTCCGCCATTCGCGTATACATATCTCGACGCAGGAAAAACGAGGACACGCGCGCGTAGGCGCTCAATTCATACCGAAGTTAAAGAAATCAAGTGTCAACGCCGCTGTTGTCGATCTTCGTTTATATACAGCGTGGGTTCGCGTCAACAGACGCGAAAAACGTTCTACATCGTTCACAATAACAAATACACTTTGCAGCTCGAACAATTCTCATCGAAACTTTGTTATGGTACGCAGCGTAAAATTTGATCGTCAGGATCGCAGTTTCACGTCGCCATCAACTTCCGAGCCCTCCATACTGAAACTTGCTGATTGTAAATTCGATGTTTCGTCTGTGAATTATTGCTACTCGGGCACTTGTTTGCACCGGGTCAAGACCCCGCGACCATCAAACGTTTCCGCAGCCGCCATATTGGTTTTCACGATTTCATGCAAAAACAGACCGCTCTCTGCTCGTTTAGTCCTTTATCGGTCATTTCGCGCTAATCAAACAGTACACGCGTTCACGTGAGCAATTTTTTTTATTTTTGGTACTAACATTGATGTCGTCGCGAGTAATAAGGTGCGTATTTTCGAGCAATTTGTGTTCTTTCATTCTCTACTTACAGTTATAGGGATGACGAACATTTGAGAGAATCAAAACTATGCTATTTCTAACCCAACGTCGTATTTTCACTATGGTCCGTCTCACTCAGAAGAAGTCGAAGAACTCTGATCTTTGTCCAAAATAACCGTTTTTTTTTCTCATAATTTTTAATAATCTCTCGTATGCTGCGGGAATTAGTTTATTTTTAAGTGACCATACACAGTTTCGCCGATTTCATATTTTTCTCTAATCGTATTCGAGGAACATAATATTGAAGTTTGGATGACCTTGTAATTTGTATTTTTCAAATACAATGGAAGTTCGTTATTTTCTATTGAAAATTGTCCTTTGAAAGATTTAAATTCAAATTAATTCGTAATAAAATTCAATCGTGCAAAATTCGAAGTAACTTGTTTGGAAAATTTGGCACGGTTTTTGTGGGTTTATTCGAAACGGATGAAAATCTTATCGTCATTAGGGTTAAAAGTGTTATCGGAAAATATATGATTTCCGGGATGCACTCATTTTTCGAAATAATTGAAATTCACAAATTTCAATAAGCATCCGTATAAACTATCAATATTGTTTTGTTCAATAAAGATTGGGTTTGAGTTACTTCAGATATAGATTTTAGTTACTTGAATAAAAATACTTTTCTTTTGAAATACGATATAACGAAACTTTTTAAAAACAATCTCAACTTTCATAAGTTGTAACTGCATTGAAAAACATATCCGTATCCATTGGCATTCGTCAATGTACAATCGACCCTCCTCGAACTCTAATAAAATTCAATACAAGTGGACAAAGGTGAATTGGCTCGTGTTGAATACAGCAATCAATAATCTATAGCACCATGAGTTCTTTGTTCGTCAGGCTGGTGGACAGAATCTTCTCGGTCGTTAGAGGACCATCTGAAAAAAATAAAAATGCATTTTTAATTCGGTCGAGTAAAAAAAAAAACAAGCGCGACAAGTACGGGTGAAATTTTGCTTTCTGAAAACTTACATAACGGATACCACAAGTCCGTATTTCCGGCTTCAGCCCTGGCATTGTCCAAAGCGTTTCTCATCGCGAATAGAATCGAGCAGCTCGAGCACAGGGGCGGTTCACCGGCAGCTAAAAATTTTATCAGCTTATAATGCAGAGTCTATCGTCTTTCATGAATTCAGAAATAGATCAATACAAATACGTCGAGAAGCTTACTTCCCTTTCGCTAGAAATCACTTTATTGCCCGAACACTCTGTTTTATTCATAAAACAATTAATATTTACATTCAAGAATCTTCGTTCTGTCTAGTTCGGTTCAGAACTTTGGATTGTGTCACTGGAAATTTGGTTTGATTTTAAACTCTTCAGTTTACACAAAAATGACTAAGTATTCACTGAGAATAAATAAAGTGGCTGAGTATGTACCGATAATTTCATAAAATAATTGAACTATGTTTACGCAGTCTCGATGCTCGTTTTCTAAATTAAGGGGATGACGAACATCGACATAACCTCACAAATTTTCAAAATCCGTTTTCTCGGGGTCGATTAAATTTACGACGAAAAATCGAGCATCAGTCTTTGTAGAATTCATAGAGACAGAAATAGATGCTTGTATTTTACGATAAAAATGTTTCGTCCTTGAGAAATTGCGATTTTTAAATTTCACGTGGTACGTCTTCGACATGTCCTTAAAAAAAAAAATGTTCTTAAAAAAAAAATGTTCTTAAAAAAAAAAATGTTCCTTCTTCCGAAAAATGTTTCTCTTGCGAAAAAAAAGTATTCAAAATTAATTTTTCAAATTCCCACGAGCAGCAATCTGCGTTAGGCATACGTGTATAATATCGTACCTTTAGAGCGTAATACACCGGTTGGATTTGGTGCATTACGACGAAAGTTGACTCTCATATCGACCGGAATATCCTTCGCTCCGGGCGGTTTATAGTTCTGTGATAAAAGCAAAAAAAAAAAAAGAAGAACGTTACACAGGAAATATGATTAGTTTTAACGATTCATACAGCCAATCGAAGTAGCGTTGTTGATCGAGTCTCAGAAGTTCTGGGGCGCTACGCCGGCGCAACCACGTCGCGTTTCGTAATTTAATTTTCGTTCAAGAGAGGTTCACGTGTTGAAAAGTTTAGTTAGTGAAAAGTTTTGTCGTGGTGTGTTTGCGCGAGTCTGGGGTGCTCGCGCACGAGTTTACAATCCCGCGTATTTCGAGGCACTGACGGTGAGAGTCAAAACTTTATATTCGTTCGCGGAATCGCCGGGGGCAAGCTCGCAAATGCATAACGCGGAATAAACGAGTGCATATTAGTACTCGACGTATAAACCCATGGGACGTTTTATCCTGGGCTTGTCACCGATTTTAACATTTTTCACCGAATAAAAGTACTATTTTTTTTTTTTTTATTTTTCCATGGCAACACAAATCTTCAATATTTCATATAGTCATAGCCCTCCGCAACGGATGCTCCAATTATTAGGTGCAGTTTTCGCGTTTATGGATTCCATAGATTCAATTATTTTTTTTACCGAATGGATTAGTTTGCACAACGTTTTTTTTCAATTTAGTATTACTGATGGCATCGTCGCTTTTTTTTTATAAGAAGCATTAAGGCAGGTTGCATAATTTGGTAAAACTTTAGAAATACGTCGCTATTTTACTGACTTGCAACGAAGAGTGGCGAGTATGGAGGGGGAGGGGGAATAACCCCCTACTAATTTCGCCTGCCGGAAACGAACAAAAACCGAACAACAAACAAAACAAACCCAAGCAAAACCAAACAAACTCAAACTTTTTACGAATTTAAAAAATTTCTTAAAAATATTTAAACGCAACTCCGGCAGACAAATTTACAATCGACGTTTAGGGGCGCAGTCCCTTAAGCCCTTTACACTTCTAGAAACCACGAATTCATGCGACGCATTTCTAAAGCCAATCCCATAATTTTTTAAATAACCCAGCTAGCCTATTTGACTGTCGTTAGTTGGGGAGGGGCTGTTTCGGGAGGCTTTTTTTATAAATTCCTCAACTCACCAAATCTAATATACGTTTTCCGAGAATATGCGATTTTATAAAACGGTTTCGTGAACTTCAAGACTCTATACTTTTTCGTAGGAGAGTAACCGTCGCGATTTACTTCCGGCATTGCGTTTAAAATAGTTTTTGTTTATAAATCCTCCACCTCCTACCCCGAATATAGGGGTGAATTAAAAAAAATGCCCTACTTTATCACGGGTTGCCACGAACTTCCAAACCCCGTGAAAAAAATGTTTCCCGTCACTTTTTGGAAAAGTTCTGAAACTACACAATTACCATTTCTATCGAAAATCCAATCAAACTATAAAACGTAAAAAATTGCGAAATCGTCGCTCATGATTGGGAACCCACTGTATAACATTTTGAATATTTTCAATACAAATAATATTTTTAATATTTCCCATATTTCTAGAATTTCTATTATTTTTTATTGTAATTATTATTTTTTAAATATTTCCTCTGCGACAAGATTTTCTTAGAAATATCTAGCCTCGATTTGACAATTTCTATTTTTTCCTATTCCATTTTCCCGGCACTTCGAAATATTCTGTCCACCCAGTAACCGTAAAATGTTGGGAAAAAAATGCTCGGTCGGTAAAGCTCGTGTTAAGCGTAGTGAACGTTAGCACACCCAAGTTCTGTTGTTTGTGAGAGCTCCAGTATTCGGGTCGTAGATCAAGTCCTCGGTGGTCCAGTAGCCGATTCCCATAATGAAAGCTCCCTCGGTCTGGCCCAAATCAATTTCGGGGTTGAGGCTTATTCCCATATCGGCGGTTATATCGACTCTCTGTATGATGTGTTGGCCGGTCAGAAGGTCCAACTCGACCTCGGCCACGGTCAAACCGTAGATCGGGTACGATTGGATTTGCGTGTCTTTTGTTGCAGTTGACATTCTGAAAAAAAATGCGCAGTCGTACAATCAGGAATAGCAAAGAATTTCCGATCTAAATCGAAGGGAAAAGAATTTCAGTTTTATCGATAGGGGAAAGTGGGGTAAAGCCGGGACGCTAAGGGAAATTAAAAAAAATAAAATAAAATTTTCAAAATAATAATCAACTTTAATAATGACCATTTGGCTTAGTCTATAAATCACATAATTTGGTATAGAGATCACTTTTGTCTTAACTATAAGTAACAAAAATAAAATTATCAACTTATAAAAGTTATGTTTTTCCGCTTTGGCCCCGACCCTTGTCCAAAACCGAGTATACCAACATCCTGTACCCGATTTTGCCCCTTAACAACGGTGCAACAACAACAATTTCCAAATGCTAATTTATACTTCCACACATGCTTAATCGATATTAAAAAACAAATTTTACTTAACTAGACATTTCAATAATCTATAGCACTTGTGAATCTCGTGGAATCTTAGATAAACACAACAGAAAATCTTTTTTTCCGAATATTTTAAACAAGCACGCAGCGACACCACCCAGCTTTTGTTGACAAATTAATCAAGATGGCCAACTGCAGGAAACAAAAGCGTGCGAAGTTTGAATCGAGAAGGCTAAAAACCAATGTCTCGGTTTTACCCCCATACCCGGTTTTGGACTGATCTCCCCTAATTGAAAAAAGAAGCACGTTCAATGTGGACTGGAAAAATGACATTTCAGTCCTGCAGATCTCTTTCTTTTCTTCAACTTTTCCGAAAAGAAAATGTACGATGGGGTGAAGTGATAAAATTGTAAAATTGAATTTGTGCGAGAATGGATGTTTGACAACTCACAAGTATCGAGCGCACAAATCAACGTCGGCTGCGTGAGCAGCCATGAGCAATTCCGTCCAACTTGGATTTTCCAGTTTCGCTTTGATAGGCTCTAGTCTTTTGAGAAGTTCTTGGCAAGCCACCATCGTAGCCTGAAAAAAGAGTACATTGAAAAACAACAAGATGTCTTTTATCCATACATAAAAACGGAAATACTTACGTAGGCGCAAGATTCACTGGTGATACTTGCTGCAGTCAACCAGTTGTTTGGAGTGGTGACAGAATTGGTCGGCTTTATGGAAATCATGTCTACATCGATCCCCAAAGTGTGAGCTGCCACTTGGGCAATCTGTGAGATAATCACGAAAATTCACTTATTTTGCAAATTCGTCGATCGAACTGGTTTTAATTCTCTGCCCTGTATTTTCCAATGCGGCTTTTCGGGCCATTTTTTAAAAATACTCGATTATATTATTTGTTCGAACAAACTCGAAAATCACTGGAGGGAAAATTCTTTGATGTACCTTGGTGTTAATACCCTGGCCACATTCTATTCCACCATGGACAACAGACACCGTGCCGTCACGCGCAAATATCGATACCATCGCCTGATACTGTCCGAAGTACATGAGAGGATACTTCATCACTACGAACGATATTCCTTTTTTCTTCCAACGATTTTCCTGTTCCGAAAAAAAAAACAAAAAAAACATTAATGTTTCAAGCTCCCGTCACGCGTATGGCGTCACTCGCAGGGATCGGATACTGTGCTCTCTTTTCCCAACATTTGTTCATGTTCGTTTAGGAAACGCTTCTGATTCCGACCTGTTTCGCGTTTCCGTTAATACGCAAAAACTCGACATTCGCTTCGCGTTTATCTCGGTCGCGTGGCCAATTTTTTCATTCCTCGTGCCATATTTTCCACGGGGAATATTTCATTCGCCTTATGAATATTTCAAGAAAAAAAATCAATAACCGCGTAAACAATTTTTTTTAATTCTGGCAAAGATTTCAAATTCGAATAAATAAATTTCGAAACGAGCATTGAAAAAGAAAATACATCAAATCTGCAAACAAGAAATTTGGACGTTGTTTGAAAATGATTTCAGTTTGGAATAATTCTTTTTTTATATATCGAGAATAAAAAGTCCAAGTTTGAAGAGTAAAGAATTCCTTTTTGAATGGTAATTGAACCATCCTCTTTCACTTCATTAAATTTTCTTTAAAAAAAATCGAACAGCAAGTACACTCGGTTTCGTTTGGTCTAGATTGTGCGTAAAGCATAGCATAATTATCTCCCATACACTGTTGAAAACTTCGATCGCTCGTTTCCTTGTCTCGTAGTCGGAAGTTTTTTTCAAGTCCTCGATCATCGGGACCAGAGCCGCCTTGTCGATTGCGTTCATATTCGCAATGCGGACTTCCAGTGGATCTTTCCCGGTGACCCGCGCTATCTGTTCCATTATACTTTCGGCCATAGCGACGCCCTCGGTTGACGCTGAAATAAAAAAAAATGTATTTACCTCTCTACACACCTCTATTCTAGTAGGGAAGAACTGTTTTTTTAAATTCCCATGTTTGTCTAAAAATTGTCATATTCGTTTGGCAATTGAACTGGAATAAGTAGAAACGTGTTGTCCAGGATATGTGGTTGAACCACCGTTCAGCCATATTTACGAAGAAAGACTATAATAATGATTGAGTGATGAGAACTAACAGGGAGATCTGCAAAACGTATTGGAGGGCGTATCAGTCCTCGCTTCGAAGGCGTCGCAATTCCACGTGTCAGGATCGTAGCACGTGTAAAAGTGATGTACGACGAACGGTCCGTGCAACTCGTTGAACGAGGAGCCCACGTTGCCCCAAGTGGTTGAATTGAGATGCTGAATAACGCCATCGTCGTTGACGCCGACCTCGTATTCCTGCTTGAGCGAGTAACGTTTGCCAACGGTCGCCATGTTGCTCTCGATCGTCATGATGAAGCGAGTCGGTCGACGCAACAGGTGACAGACCAGGGCGCATGCACACGCAACTTGACTTCCTCGGGAGATCTTAGCACCATAACCACCTCCCAGTCGTCTAACGTTTACGTTTATACTGCCAACGGAGAAAAAAAGAACGCGTCATCGGTTGACTCGTATTTGGTAGACGAAACTAACCAAATATGGAATACCATTTTGTTTTTGTGTTATAAAAAAAAAGATAATGTAAATAAAAAACTTTTCTTCTTATTTATTTATCAGCCATTTAGTTGCGCTTAAGTTATCGATAGTTTTGTTTTACATATATTAATTTTAAATATAAAA
>JAPYZJ010000759.1:0-38908 GCA_030522765.1 Ophioninae sp. B BG-2022a
AAAATCGATTTACAATGGTACAATGGAGGTACAATGTGGTACCTCCCGCCCAGCATCTCGATAATATATTAATAATTGATGATGTGGAAAACAATGAATGAAATATTTTCAGTTAACCTGAATTCGTTTTTTTTTTCTATAAAATCCCTGATCATGTGCACCTAAGGAATATAAATTCAACATTCTGAAAGTATGTTTCATCTCATATTAAAATCACTAAAGTCATAACCTAATAGCGGGAACAAATGCTAATGGGATTTATTGGCTACTGTCTGAAACAAAGTTTTTATTTTTCATATCCCATGTTATAACAAAAAACTTATTACACAGGGCTATAGACTAATATTAGTCCTTGAAACCCCAATTTATTTCACTTTCGTTTATTGAGGCCGAATTTTTTAGGACTGTTTGCGGATCTCCTTTCAAATCGCAATTTCGCAAGTACGAAATATTTTTCTCGTTAAATTCAAGCATCTATTTCTGTCTCTATGAATTCTACAAAGACTGATGTTCGATTTTTCGCCGTAAAGTTAATCGACGCCGAGAAAACGGATTTCGATGTTCGTCATGCCCTTAATAGTTATAACGATTTATGGCAGGAGGACCATTTACAATATTTGAAAGAATTCGATTTCGTTTTTTTTCCCCGAAAAATAAATAGTTCTAAGAATTGTTGGAGTTATCACAATATAGAGCTTTCGTGCCGAGTACGCAGACTTTGGGCGCGTTTCTCTCAAAACCATGTTTTTACCAACTGCTGGAGTAATTACGCCAAAACTATTCCACGGATTTCGATTAAATTTGTCGCACATCTTCGTTGTATCAGCAGTTTGTTGGTGAACCTCAATATGAATTTTAACTCTAAAAATAAAACCAACTTTTGCTTTTAAATATATCAAACATTTCATGAAAAATCACAAAATTGTCTTTATTAAGCTGCCATTTGCTGAATTTTGCACATATTCCAAAAATCCTGGTTCACCAACAGCGTATAGGTGTTAAGAATCCTTCAGAATCGTTTTGATTTTTATTTTTCGATAATTACAGCGTGAAAGAGGACACCAGCAGTGCGGCAGTTTTTTTGAAACCTTCTTCTAAACATTAATATAGACGATGGGCAATTGGCATAAAGAAAGTGTATATATTTTGTTCAAACTATTTAAATATGAAATAAAACATATTTAATGATCGACATTTTCATGTGTATTTCTTCCATGAAAAAAAATCATAAGAATCTCATCATTTGCGAGCTTGTAAATGGTCTTCCTGCCTTAAGGGCTATAAAATTGATTTCTAAATATGAGATGCCAACGACCGGAAGTTACCTCTAGAAAATAGTGGATGCCATTTTTTTATCGTTACAGCTCGAAAAAAATTATGGATTCATCACGAGCTGTGAGGGGGATTCTAAGCTTCATGGGAAGCCTCTATAAAACCCAAAACTCGTAACAGTTCCGTAGCATCTTACTGTTGCATAAATTCTTTTATTACGAAAAAATTATTAAACACTATTATTATACTTGGGATGCTATTTTCACACAAGTCATGGTGATTTCATTCCACGAGCGTTTTCTTTTTCGAAACCGTGAAGACGATCTGCCGTTTAAAAAACTGAATGCTATGCCAAAGGAAGCAAAATTCAATTGTTAGAAAAATACGTTCGCAGCCAAAACTAAATCGACTTCAAGAGAAGATTCGATCGAGAGGAGAAGAGGGTTGGGGATTCCTTTCTTCTCCTCTGAGACTGTAAATATTTCAACCCTGATAACAAACAATAACGTGGGGCTGATAAGGTTCCCGGCTCTTTCCATCTACCGATCCTTTCAGTATATATGTATGTACGACAGCGAGAAAATCGTGGACCGAGGAAGCAGTCGAATGACGAGGGTCGTGACTGCTTACATCGCTGTTCAGCCAAATAGAAAAATCGAACGGTTTTCGCATGCGACGAAAGACCAAGATGGATGGAGTGTACTGCGACACCCTTTCAGGGCCTCCAGCGCTTTTCCAGCCACCTGTGTGGGTTATATCATTGTCATCAGGATGATGAGCTTCTCACTCTTGATCTACACTCGCGAGCAAAAGTATGGAATCACTTACTTGGTATCACCTACTTGGAATTGATTCCGCGCGATATTGAGTACTTAATATCTAGTTAAGAATAATCAAAATGGTACCATTTGAAAGGTTAAATTGTTAACTTTGAATTGATACCAAATTCATTCAAATCACACCATTATTTGAGAAGTTATCCCGGATTACGTGAAGAAGTAAGGAAAAAGATATGTTTCAATTAGGTTAATGAAGAACTGTCTTCGAGCAGTTATTAGGTGCGAAGGGAGGGAACACAAAATATTGAATCTTAGCTTTAAGGCCAAATAAAATGTTATTAATTAATTTTTGTTGCTTTCTCCATTCATTATTTTTCCATTATCCTTATGTTTTCCTAACTCCTTCACACAATCCGGGATAGCTCCTTAAATACTGGAGTGATTTAAATGAATTTGGTACCTTATTCTTAACTATTTATTAAGTACTCCAGATCCCGCGGAATCAATTCCAATAAGTGGTTCCATACTTTTGCTCGCGAGTGTACGTAAACCTAAACGAATATTACATAAACGCGGAGTTCGACGTTTTTCGTATCATGCAGAATTATGGTAGAATCCAAAAATGAGTTGTGCTTTTTGATCGCAGCTGCGAATTGTTGTTTTCGAATGGAAAACCTGTACCGGTATAGAGGGCCATGTATTCTTCTGATTCCTTGGTGTAAAGAGTTTGTTGTTAAAGTATGTAGACCAAGGCTTCCAAAAAATCAGCCCCCAGTTCGCTAATCGATGCGCCAGCCAGAGGACGGCTAAACGGTCACCGCACCAAGTATCAGCCTGTTCTGATGCTGCTTATAGTGCTCAATCTCAGTAATCGGACGAACTACGTGACGTTTACCAGCTAACAATTCGCAAACGAGAACACTCCCTCTGTATAATTACTAGAAAACAATAACTCGCGGAAAAACCGGGAGGGGAAAGAGATAAAACGTAATAAGGAACGGCGAAAAGAAGATGGGATAAGAATCAGTGGAGGACGCGACGAAGAACTGTATGAAAGGGATGGGCGAAGGAATCGTGAGAGAAGAGAGTAAGGCTTATAGGTACATTCGTATGGGTTGCTACTCCAACATCGTCGAGGTGAAACGAGTAGCCATCCACCCTCTCTCCTTCTTTTTCTTTCTCACTCCGTCTTACATATAGCCTCAGTGTTTGTGCTCTCACCAGGGAGCACGGAGAGAAATGGCAAGGTATTTATCAGTGCTTCTGTCTCGGTCTTACTAGCAGTTCAGTTCGTCTTCTTGGCTCGTTTCTGGTGCTCCGCGAGTAGCAGCAGCTACCCTTCCAAACATCAGCGTTCCACATCCAAATCCATTCCGCCACCAACCCCCGGGTATATACGTTACACACGTATGTACGGGGATACGGGTATGTGGTATTTGGGTCTCCGCTATGCGCTTGAGAGGATTCCTATTTTGCGCTGTTGCGCATGTGTACTCGATCTTCGCAGTGGCAGACTTTGACAGCTGTCCGGAACAGCGGAATAAGTTCTCGCAGCCAGACTCAATCCCACTTCCCCCACAAATGGAAATCTTCTGGAACGAAATTCAATTACTTCGCGTCTCAAAGTATTCCAACATTCTGTCTGGAAAGTGCTGAGCAAGTCCCTCGTGCGTGTGGAAACAAGAGAATCTACAAAATTGATAACAACATTGATAGGGTAAAGATGTCATCATAAAAAAAATCGATGCTTCGGTGCGAATCCTGGCGCGCTGAAATGGCGACTTCCTCTTTCCAGGATTACTTTCAAATTGACGAAGAGGGTTTTCTTGTTTCGCCTCTTAATGGTGTCTGGGTGGGGCCCCGAGAGAGCCAATCGCTTCGGCTCCTTTCTCCACTCGATCCCACTGCCTCGTTTCTCCGTGATCCGCCATTGATACGACTTAATGATTCACCTGCTAAATGACGTTGGAGGCATTCCTTTCTCATCCCTTTTTTCTTTCGGAGAGCCTCTGGACGTCTCGTAAAATCATGAACACTAGATGGCCGAGTGATGAGGGCGGTCGCCATAAATGCTTGTAACATTTGCCTAACTTTGTTCTGGCTTTGTGCCTCGTAGAATGGACTGCACGGCGAACCGAGGAAGGGAAAGACGCGGAACTACATTCAACCCGGTTACACGCGATGTTGTAGGCGTCTTAACTCCCCGGTGTACAAACATCTTGTAGCGTAAACAGTGCGTAGGCCCATATGCGCAACCATCCGTACGTTGCGCCGGGAATTGAGACGTCAGACGCCCGTGGTGCTTGATTGATGGTCTTCAGTCGGAACGGGCAGATCTTGGCTTGCGAATGTTGGGCCCGACGCTCTTCCCTCATCCTCAATCGTGAATACGCACTTTACCCTCTTTGCCTATCACCGCGTCTTATCCCTGATTCATCTAATTCGCCATCAACATCCACCAGCCAAATCTGAATTTTTGACTCCTCCAACGGTTTTTCCCGGATCATAGAAAGTTCTGTTTTTCATCACAATTGCTGCCATGCACCTCTGATTCCTCAAGTTCTTGCGTAGTCGAAAAATGTATCTCGCAAATGGAGTCCTAAACGACGTTGCTAGCCAAGCCGAAGAGCCCACAAACACGAATCGCATTACTTCCTAATGAATCCAAATAAACCAAGATTACGTGAAACCTGTTTTCAGCAATAAGAAACCTGGCAGTATTCTCGTAGAACGAAGATGAGTCTCTAAACTCTGCTATACTTGCCTACTTCCTACTTGATACAGAGTTGATCCGGATGGCGCGTACAAATTGTTTCCTCATCTGCTTGCATTTGTCATTTCGTACATATCTCCCTTCCTCGCCCATCCTTTCCAGTACTCCGAAGTATACCCTCGCGAGGTTTTTTCATTTCCCAAATAATTCCCGGCACCCTCATTAATAACGTAACGCGCGGCGAACGAAGGATGAGCGTGTACGCGGTGTGTTCACGGCAGGTATCTTCGTGCGCGCATTCCTGGCGAGTGCGGTGCCTCGTTTCGTGGCAAGAGGCAAACAGCGTGGAACGGGCTCGCGTGAGTCCTCTTTCTTCACGATGGAAACGCTCATCTACACAGGCAGGACCGGAATGAACTCTCGTTCCCTCTTTTCATGTGTAGCGATGTATCGGGCAGTCCTTGAAAATCAGACGAATCACCTATAGGGCTCGCACCGTACAGTCGGTTTTCTCCCTTCGCTGATGCTTCGCGAGAGGAACAATCGATTCCTATCTTTAACCCGTGACCGAACCGAGAACGATCCTCGGGATTGAAACGTCTTCCGGGATTGATTGCTCGTTGTCAGGTGGAAAGAGACTGCTCATTGCCTGACTTTCAACCTGTGCTATGGCTCTTGAAGAGACCTAGGAGCATACTCGCCTCCTTTTCTCATCGAAGAATACAAATCAGCGGGAAGGAATATCGTAAGGTTGGAAATATTCTCGCATGCATTATTGCCAATTCGTCTGAAAGCTCGATAGTGCTGCCATAGAAAAATGGTGGTTTTTTTTTTATGTGCACTGTATTGCCTACAGTCATTGGGACTCCGCAACCAATTGAAACGTTCCGAACAACGATTAATATTCGCCTGTCACTTTCAGCTGAATGACTCTCACTGGTATCCCCACTCTTCTTTTCTATCGCCATTTTGAATTCCATCTCTCGTGCAGCAACGCAAAGACCGGTCAACGTCTTTTCTCCCGGAATGAGTTTGAGGAATCGTAGGCGGAGATGAAGGCTTCATGCAGCGATGGAACGAGAGAGTCCTGATGTGAAAGGAGCGTGAGGGAGATGAGAAAGAGAGACAGCTGTGAAAGGGAAAAGGATAGGGAGAGATGGAAGTCATCGAGTGTGCCGCAGGAGGACAGCTCGTAGCCTCCTGACTGGTGAGACTGTATGAGAGCGAACGCGAGAAGAAAGATGGCTACGTATCGACCTCCCCGACACGATAGGAGAAGATACCTCGGCGCACCTTGGCTTGATACAAGACCAAACTATACACACGTCGAAACGTACACGAACAGCACGGACAATGAAAAAGGACCCCCGTTGCCCTCGGTAGGTAAAAAAAAAGAGGGGGTTGAATAGGGAGGTGCGTGCAATGTACACTTTTCTACTACATCGTCAGGATTACTCGGGTTAGAGACCAGGAAGGATAAATGCTGTATTATAAAAGAGAGGCGCGCCCGAGGCCTCATTTATCATTCCCGAAGCTCATTAAGGCTAAATCTGTTGCTCGGTGATCGGAGTCTGCGGTTACTAATACGAACTTTCATCATTCTCCCTCTTTGCCTGTTTACCCCCTCTTTCTTCCAAAAAACATCGCAATTAGAAATGGAAGGGTGCGATGATTAAGGATTCGGAATCATCTCGACCATCTGGGTACCAAGGTGTTTTGTGTACCTGCAAAATCGTTAATCAAAATCGTTCTTTCCTGAGCCACAAACATAATCTTGTTGTAATCTTTTTCAGTTAGCGATTTAACCAGAAAAGTCGTGTTATCCAAACTTGCGCAGGCCATTCCACAACGCCAATGGATATACGAGTGCCGAAGAGAAAAAAAACGAAACCCGATGGATCAACCCTCGCGAACGTTTCATCATCACGTGGCACAAGCCACAGCTAGCGTCACGAGAAAATAAAAGCTCTTTGGATTTCTTATACGTTCTCCCTCGTATGCTGACCTCGACTAGTTTTTCCCTCGAACCCGCTTATAGCACAATCCGAGAAAATCGCCTTGGGGTTCCTTCCAGCGTGTACGGTGCATTAAGCTACTCTTCCTCTGGCTCGCTTTACCGTGTGGTGCGGGGATGGTCCGCGAGATCGTCGCGGCCTAATGACACCAACGTCGCAACCCCACAGGGATCGTTCTCTCGTGATTTCTTTCCTTCATATATCCTCCCTCTAGCAGACCTCTCGATGTCCACTGGTTGGTCTGCTTGTTCATCTTTTTCATCCTTTTTCGACGAACCTTTTTTTTCATCTGATTTCCTCTTTACCTCTGGCTACAGCATTACCTGGCAGGCAGAATGTGTTTGAAGGATTGCATAAAAATGAAGAGACGTAGCATTTGGATAAAAGCAAATTTTCATTAATTACTGAAGAGTGGCTGGACTGAGAAGATCCTAAAGAGGTGGTTGATTTCTTCTTGTCAAATTGGACGCCACGGATTGGCTCATAGTTGGATAAGAGGCTTCGGTTGATCATTGGCAAGTCAAGGACATATCGGTCAGCAAAGAATGAACAATGGAGACTCGTGGCTGCTGTGCGTCTGAGACGCAGCAATTCACGACTGAATAAAGCTCACCGGTGGCCACACTGGAGATTTCGCGTCCTCGAGGAAGCAATAGCGCAGCATTTGTCGTCCGCCAGGGAAAACACCGGAGGTCTCTATCAACGTCGCGAAGTTTCTTTCCGTACTTGTCCCATTACGAAGAGAGTGGATGGAAGAGAAAGAGGCAAATAGAGAAAGAGGGGAAGATAGCTAGAAAAGAGAGACAGCAATCTCTTCATGGACACAGATCGGTATTTCTATGTGCAACACGACATGGGCGAGTGTACAAAGCGTCTGCTCTATCGCTTTTCCGTTTTTGCACGTTGCCTTCCTCCGCGACACGGTCCGAGAGCGAGCACACTAAAAGAAGAAATGAAATAGGAGCGAAAGAAAAGCTCTCTGGACCAGAGAGAACGGGAGAAAGGTAGAGCGAAACAGTCCTATGGGGATGTGCCAAGTGATGGACGAAGAGGTGAGACCACGACCGGTGAGAAATGCATCTACTTTTATTTCGCCAGTTTCCTACTCCGGCGATTTTTCCATCACCGCGGTACGCTTTTTCACTGGCAATCTAAGAGTCTCAAATGGAGTCCAGAATGAGGCAGAAATGGTTGCGACCGCCCCGATGGTCCTCCCAATTCGTCTTTTCGCACGGTCTCCCTCCCTCTCTCTCTCCCTCTCTTTCTCACTCTCTCTCTATTCATCCCCTTCCTTCGACTCGGCTTTTTCATTCTCACCTTCGTATCGCCTGGAAATCGATCGCGAACGATCGCATCCCTTCTTTCTGTTTTTTTTTTAGCTGTTCCATGCAACGCGTGATTGTAGACAGACGCTTCCAGCTTTGTACTGGAGTCAGCAGATTTGTGGTCTACATAAAAGCCAAGGAATAAGGACGACCTTCGAGAACGAGGGGGAAGAGGTAGCCACACTATTGCCACCAACATTCCCGCAATTATAAGGCCATCAGTGGCAGGCTGAACAACCGCGAGTTTTTGCTCCAACGAGGGGAGAGAAACGAGCTGGCGAACTTTGCTGCAAAGTAGATGGTGCGACGACGACAACGACGACGGGGTTCCTGGCTGGTCTCCCGGAGCCACCAAGAGAAACGTTCGCTCTTATGGTGCCGAGCTTTGTACCGCGCGATCGCTTCGGCATGCTGCGGGCATTACACCAGAACGACGACCTATAAGCATACGCGAGGCGTCGAACCGACTCCGAAGATAAAACCCAAAGAGTTCCGCACAAACCCCGTGGCAAAGTTCTTCATTTTCGTGTTATTCATATTATTATCCAAACATGCAGCGTACGTCTGGATCCCTGCGCGTTCAACTCTTACCGAACACTCCCCTGCGTCCCTGATGCTCTTTTAATCGTGCATAACAATATCTGAAGAGTTCACCCGAAATTTCAGGCTTCGTACTTCGCTCTCGTTCGCCTTTTCGAAGATGAATAATCAGGAGAGATAATCTACGTTTTTTTCTTCACTTTTTCGAGCGAATCGCATCATCATTTTGATCTCACATGAATAATGTCGAAAAATATGAAATTCTCACGGGACGATTCGGATGTTTCTTTTTTGTTCTTGTTAAAAGTCTGGAATTTGACAGGTGGACGATTGAAGAATAAAGAAACGAGGAATTTGATTATCAGATATTTTCGTGGGTACTATGAATCACCAAAGTTGGAGTCTTCTAGACTTCTCCTACTTGGGTTCCAACAACAAATTATAACTTCATGATGTCATGATGGTATGATAATAAAATGATCTGAAAATCTTAATTCGATTTACAAACTGAGAAATTTTGTTTGGTGGACAGCTGAAACAGATGTAAACTTACTGACCCAATGTCAGTCTACATGCCAATATTGTCGAATTTGACACAAATTATTATTGAATGTAGAAAATAAACATTTCTAACTATTACTTTATTAAGAATCTCGTAATTTGTAAGGCTAAACATGTACGACATAACCCAAACTTGGAAACCCACAATTCCATCATTTTTCACTAAGTTTTGCCTGACGGTCCATTCAGCAACATAATGTGTAGCATCCATACGTATTGATTTTCGAAATTACACGTATGTGGTGTAATAAATAGTCCAAATGGATCTGCGGTGCAAGTTTTGACTCTAGGTCGATCCCTCGAAGGCTGACCGTTCGTCCTTACATCCAACATGGAAAATAGTGCATTGTGAAAACATGGTGGGAGGCAATTTCTTGCGGATGTACGTGACGTGCGACATGCGAAGGCGGTTGGAAACGTACTTATACGTTTCTTCGTACATGTGCACATGAACAAGGAAGGCATACTAATGTATATTTTTCCTCAAGGCATGCGGTATGTACACCAACTTCTCTCTTCCCCTCGCTTTTAGTGGTTTCGTGTCTCCACGCTGATCGTTGTATCTCCATCTGACCATCGTCCGTAAAGAGGGCTGTACATGTTGAAGGGTGGTTGCGCAGAGGCCGCCTCACGGTCCGGCAATACATTCGAGGTTGAACGCCATCTCGATGGAAGATAGAGAAACGAAGAACGAAGGAAAGGAAGGAGGGACGGAACGAGAGGTTACCAGAGGATTTCCGAGGGGTCTGTTGGTACCTCCGGCGCTTGATCGTGATGGGAGACTCTCCATGTGTATTCGCTTGTTCCTGCGTTTTGAGGGAGCTTGTATTACGACTGAAGAGAAAGGGGGAGAAAGAACGCCTAGAGAATGGACGCGGGAGTAAGAGCTCAGAGAAACACGAGGGGGGGAAGTCCCTTTCTCGTGTTTCATTTCCTGCGCTCCTATATAACTTTTTGCCCAACTCGACACCAGATTAATAATGGCCCCACCTATTCACAGTCAGCATTCTGGACCCCATCCACTGGAGAATACTTCATCGAATTCTGTGACTATGTTTCCTAATAGTTTTCATGTGTACTTATAGCCTGAACTTATATATCTTACCTACTCAAACAGCCCTCCCACTCTGCCAATGTTCAAAGGGGTTCATGGATCATTAACCCTTGGAGCCGCCATTGATCAAGAAAGTTAAGAAATGGAAGTAGCTTGGAAAATCCAAAACTACGTGTATGAAGTGAGCACCCAAGGGTCAATTTCATCGAGAAGGCTTCATGGCTTCCGGTGTAGATTTAAACTTCTTGATACTAGGTACTTCGTATCAATAGTTCTGACAACTTAAAACTTTTATCCAATCCAAACTCGAATAGAACAGATAGAACCCAAACTAAGAACTCCAAACTAAGATAGAATCCAAACTATCAAGAAATCCAAAACTACGTCTGCTAAAGTTACCTAATTCTAAAAGAACTCCGGTAAAATCGTGAGATACTGATATTCCAAATACCAGCTTAACCCAAACTTCAAAACTACCCACACCCAAACAAAACCCTTGTTCAGGTGGTTCGAACTATTTTTGATCAATTCGTTTTCCCGAGGCTACCATAATGGGCATCTAAAGAGCCTTCATTGATTCGATACGATGCAACGAGGATGGATAAGCTGGGCCATTTTCAGTTTACCACACGTGGATAATTGACGTGATTTGGGTATGGGTCTGTATTTAACGGTTGAAAGATATAAATAATAAGGCGTAACGTTACATTGTTTAACGGACTTATAATTCTAGGTTGACCGTGATTGCTGCGTTGCGTGCAAGTTCTGGCTGGTCATTCGCTAACCCTCGAACGTTCCTTTATTAGTTTATCTGAGCCCGTTGGTATTCTCATGATTCGTGCGTTTCGGCATACCCATCACGTACGCGTAACATGTGCAGGGACGACGCCATAACGTTCAATGTTGTTATTATTGCGGCAAGTTCGGCGTGATCAAGAAACGTCCCACGTGCGGTCACGAGATCCGTGGGGTTGTTTAATTCTGATGGGAGCCCGAAGGAGAGAAAGGAAGAGGGGCAAAACGAGATACAGCATAACGCAGCTTTCGGGGGTGGGAAAACATCAAGGAGGGACGGTCTCGCGGTAATGCGTATTTGATTACACCTTCGAAGACCACGCGCCACGAACACACGCCAAATCGGCCATTTTGGTCAACTCGTTTGACTCGTGAGCACCTTTGAATCACGTCTCGCGATACCTTATCCGATTACTCGCCAATGTCCATCAAAATTTACACGATCCCATGAAACAACTGAAGTTTTAATATTACTTTGCTTTGTTAATGGATATCTACTGAGGGAAGAGAAAATAGAGAGTTGATGGTATGATATATCCAAGTATGGTTTATTAACTATCTTGAAGACGATATAGGTATTTCGCGATCGTTCTGTCAATAATTCACTTAGCTGACCTGCTAGCTCATCTTCTATCGTTGGAGGCAGTTGGATGGAGTTTTTCTCATGTAAAGATCTATTTTTGATGACTGTGTAGATGGATCAAGAATGGAAATCTCATTTTATTTTATTTATATCCGGAATCAATATGATTTTCAAGTGAACGAATACCACAGTGGTTCTTTTTTCATTTTTTGTATTTGTACAAAACAAAATTTTCTTTGATGGATTCGATATTTTGAGATTGCGAGACTTGATATAAACAAAATTTCGATACGATTTGAATATACATGACTGTAATTAGATCAGTGAATGGAAGAATGCATTTTGTACTGTATCCCAATAGTGTAAAGTTCTTCGTAGCTGATAATTAATAGTTATTCATCATTTTATACAAGGCTAAATATTAATAGTTATTAATTATTTGATACAAAATCGATATACATTCTCATTACTTTGATATCTTTTACCCAAAAACATTTACAGTTTTTGGAATTCCTGATTGTTTAATTTTGTTTATTTCGAGACAGTTTCGAATTTTCCGTACAAATACGATATTTATAGGAACTTGCGTATACAAACTGGTTCGTACAAAAAGTTTGTTGGAATTCCGTTGTCTCGATCTACGAATACAAATTTCAGCTACATGAAAGAATGAATTTTGCCCGCATCCCAACGGTGTGAAGTTTCTCGTACCGAATCACGTATAGTTATGAATTATTTATGTTACATAATACAGAGTACAAATATATTATACACTAGAAGATCATTATATTTGAGAATATATTTGAGAATATATATTTGAGAATATTCTCAACAATTTTATTTCCAGTACCTAAGAACGTTCATGATGTTTAAAAATTCCAAATATTTGTTTTTGCATAATTCTTTTTTCAAGAGTATTTCGAATTCTCTACCTATGATATTCCATACGTGAACTTATCACCCTAATTTATATTTCAATTTTATAACAATTTTCACCAACTTTTGAGATTCAATTATAAAAATACACGTTTGAAAGTGAAAATTGTACGGAACTGGATGGGTTCCCATCGCTTTCCCGTGGTTTTGTATTCTCCACCAATTTACGGATACCAATTTTGAACAGGTGACTGGTTTCGCTAGTAAAATGAAACGACGACGGGGCAATATTTTTTTCAATTAATTTAACAAGAATGGGCGGAAGAATGGCTATGTACTTATATAGATACAATATCTACGCATCGGTAGTCAAGCGCAGAAAGAAAACATGTACTGTACGATGCGAGAAGTACTTGCCACTGCGAGTTTAATATCGTAGCTGCTAATAGCGAGAGAAGCGAGTTGCAAGAGTTACAACTGGGACGGTAGACGAGATGGGTTGGAACGTAACGGGGGGACGATAGGAGGCTGGCCCTGCCGCGCAAGTAGCGCGATAATGATGATGATGTTGATGAAGATTACCACAACGTGGTCGAGGTGATTCTCTTCCCTTCGTATTCTCGCTGCAGATTGGACCTGCTACGTTGGAACCACCATTTTTCTGTTTTCTGACGTCCATCGAATCCTCGTTTCACCTACCGATAGAGGACTCCGACAAAAAATCAACGTAAGAATAACGAGGACGTTACAAATAGAATTTGAAAAAAAAAAAAAAAAAAAACGAACCGGTCACTTCCCATCGCGACGATCCAACAATTTCACTCCTTTTAAGGGGTTTGGCTGCTGTGAAAATTGCGAGAAATCGTTCATCGTTCCTCGAGGCAACTCGAATTAAAGGTAAACTCATTATTATCAAACTCGTTACGATCAAACTGCTGGCACAACTTAAAAACGCGTTTTTACCGAAACTGTGTTTTTCAAAACGGTGTACACTATATCTCGGATGCAATTAACAGATTGATCTTGAAATCCGGTACACTGGTACAGTATAATAGTAGTTTTCACCAATACGTTTTTTTTCGTTTATAATTTACAATCGTTGCAGTTCACAAAATATAATGTGCAATGTAATTTATTATAATACACGACATGTTTCTAATTTACAATACAATTTTTAACAATTTATATATTACGAAAAACGTTTTTTTTTTCATTAACAATTTGCAATCATGTTCTCATTTTTCGTCCAAAAAAATATTTCTATTTTTATCGAAAATACGATAAAAAAGACAATTCTGTCTGTATTATGAACCTTCTCGATTTCTTAGATTCTCGATTTTCTAGATTCTCGATTCTCGATTTTTTAGATTCAGTCCAACCGGGTGGTCAAAATCCAGTGAATTACGGTAAATTCAGAAGCCCGTTCATAACTATTTAAAAAGAAAGGAATATTTCACTGAAATTTGATACGAATTTTCAACACCCTTAGTGATTCCTCAAAAATAACTTTTTTTAAAGAATGAAAGCCAGATTTTCGTAAATAAATTATATTTTCCATCTGCACACATGGACAAAGACGGTGTATTTTTTAAACCCCACACTTGCAATCGGTGTCGAAAGAGTTGAACGACCTCGGCCGTTTCATTTTGGGTCTGGTTAACTTGAGAAATTATTCTCGACATGGTCTCAATAGTATTCGGTTTGCTTTTCTTTCTTATCCGACTGATCCAACGGGGCGATTGTCCCGTGTCGTCTGATTGCGGGCATTTTTCAGTCTCGAGGTACGAGTCGACGCGAAAACCGAAAGGATCGGAAAGGGTATGTATGATGAGGTGGACAGATAGGAAGAAAGGGAGGAAAGATCTGCGCGAAGATCGTGAAAGGACTTTGGCTGCGAGATTTAACTCTCCCGGTCAAAACGCGTTTGCAGGATGCGAGAACGTATAGAGTTCGTGTTCATTTTCATCCGGTGTGTATAACGCCATTACCAACGAGGCGTATACCGGCGGTTAAAGCCAGTAGCAAACTGGAGAACGAGACATATGGCGTTCGTTACTCGCGATACGCAAACTGATGTCTCTGCTTATTAGTTTAATCGATACTCGTTATAAGGGACGTACATATCTAATTAAGCGCGCGAAACGAAAATGAAGCTTGCAGTCATTGCCGCACGCTGCGACTGACTATCGCCACCATCGTCAATTCCCGATAAACTCGAATCTCTCGTGAGCCCCAGGTAGTTGCGGAAAAGGAGCAACATTAATTCGCTAATGAGCCCAACTTTATCTCCCACTTTGATCGCATGAAAAATCATCGGTCGTCGCAATTATAATGTTATTACGGATGAGAAATATCCTGAAGTGGATTCGACTGATCGCGAAAGATCGTTGCTATTTTTGGGAAACTTTGCCAGTCTCGAAGCCAAACGAAACCTAATAATGGGAGAGTTTGAAAATTGTTTGAAAAAACTTTTAGGAAAAATCGTAGGCGATTGAGAATTAATATCCAAATGTAGAGTACTTCAGGTGAGATTTCATTGAACCAATAAATACAGGATGATGCATTGAGGTATGATTAAAAGGATATTCAAAAATTGGTAATTTACTGAACATTTCTAGAAGTCTAGTTTTTGATGGTACAGTAATACATGAATTATTTCAGAATTTTTCACTGAATAATTAAGTAGTTATGAACGTATGAATTTAATACAGCCATTTGTGGGTAAACAGCTACTGCAGCCATTGATAGTTGCAAAATCGAGCGATCAAATAGGCCGTCATATCAACGAACGAATTGGGATTGGCAACGAGAGCTTGTAATTCGAATTCGTTAAATGTTTCTGGCTTTGCGTCCTTGAAGCCGAAAACAGCACCCACACACAGTTATAGGATCGCCCCCTTGGCAAAGCTAGTCCAAGAGTACTCTGCACGCGTGAGTTATCAGGGAGGGAAGACCCTACGTCGTAATGAATTCGGAAAGTGCAATCAGTAGCTCTCGAAGGGGTGGCCCACGCGTTATGGTGCTTCCGGAAGTTCGGGGGTGGATTTACTCGGTCGGAAAGTTAAATAACTGCGTATGGGTATTTCCCTCGTTCCGGAACCATTTGACTTCCCTTTTCTAGCCAATGGTACATGTACTGTAACTTGGGGAGTGGATCTTTTAGGGTTGGGTAAGAAACACGAACTTAGATTGACCAGAAGGCTCAAAATTCCGAAACTACAAATATCCTAAAGATCATGCCAGCAAAAGCACGAAATTTGTTTGGGTTTCTTTGGGTTCGTTAGTTTGATTTAAAACCCTTGATTTCAAACAAATCCAAAAATTTCCAAAATTAGTAGTTTCGGAATATTAAAATTCGGGGTTTTTAGCCTTCTGGTCTTTCGCAGTTCGTGTTTCCTACCCCACTCCGATCTTTTGACTGTTTACAATCTTCCCTCAAACAATTATAAATCCTTCGGCTTCAATGATCACCAGCACCACCAATTCCCATGGCAGTCTCAAAAATCATCCAAACATTGTTCCAAGTGGATTAACGTCACTTCGATTATCCAGAAAACAGGCACATGTGCTGATACCAAACGCGTAGATCCACTTTCAAAACGTCTCTTCTTTGGGGATACATACATATTGCAAATAGGGAGAAACCTTTAAAGTACAGAATAGAGAGAGAGAGAGAGAGAGAGAAAGAGACAGGAGGGTCGCTGGTGTTCCGACGATGGTGGAGAACTCGCGGGTTCCCGGTGTTCCCGGTAACGCTCGCGCAGTAGAGGGATGAAAGAGGGCGGATGTGACGCGGAATGATGGAGCGCGGACCGTGGAGAAAAATGAGAGTGGCGGAAAGGCGAGGGTGGAGGGACGCTGATGGATCGGTGCTCCTCCCTCTCCGTGCGAACCGTTTTCCTACCCGTTCCCCCACTGCCCAACCACCACAACCAACCCCCTCTGGCTTTCACTCCGGATCTCACTCGCGCACTCTCTTTCTCGCATTTTCGTGCTTCTCGTCTCTCGTACACACGCACACGTCTGTAAGTACGAGGACAAACGTGTGGCCCTCACCTCACCCTCCAACCCCCACAAACCCAAACACACTTCGCGTACACGTGGATTTCTCCCGTGTCTCGTTTTCCCCATAACGTTTTCTATGTATGTTGTATTTATGTGTGTGTGTGTATCTTCACACATACCTCGAACGACCATCGACTTCCATCCCCATCTCCCAACGAGACTGGCAGCCTCCGCAGCGGACCCCTTTCCCGCGCGTCCGAGTTTCTACTCCCACGGGGTGGGAAAAGCCCCGCAATATTACTCATAGTCCGCGAGCCCAGCTCCAGCCGCATTACGCTCTCGTCCTCCGCGATGCCTCCCTATACTCCTGTCCCGCGCTACCACCCCATTATTTATTCATGTTAGCTACTCCGTTTGAGTTCTTTCCTCGTTGTTTTTCTCCCTTTTTCTTCGGTGGCATACTCTGCCTCCCGCTCCCTTTTTCTACCCTTCCATATTCTTCAAACCTGCTCTTACTCCACCCTGCCCCCGCTCAAACCCTCTCTCTTTTTCTCTCTTTATTATTTGTTATTTTTTACATTATTATTATTATTTTTGTTATAATTTATACTATTATTATTTCCTCTCACTTTGTATTAGCTTAAGTCCGTTCTTTCTGGTTTTTCTGCTTTTTTATATTCTGTATCTAATGTACTTATTTTATATTCTGTATTTATTGTATTTTCAAATTTTGGCTTCTTTCTATTTTGTACGAATAGTTTTCTAGGGCATAATAAATTTATGCTGCTCTTACTCCACCCTGCCCCCGCTCAAACCCTCTCTATCTTTCTCTCTTCATTATTTGTTATTTTTTACATTATTATTATTATTGTTGTTATAATTATTACTATTATTATTTCCTTTCACTTTGTACTAGCTTAAGTCCGTTCTTTCTGGTTTTTCTGCTTTATTATATTCTGTATCTAATGTACTTATTTTATATTCTGTATTTATTGTATTTTCAAATTTTGGCTTCTTTCTATTTTGTCCGAATAGTTTTCTAGAGCATAATAAACTTATCAATCAATCAATCTCTCTATACCTCGATGTTTTCCCCCGCGCATTTTTCATATCTGCGTTTTTGCCTCGTTGGACGTTGATGATCCACGCACCTAGGAGAGAGCCCTTAATGATGATTGGCAAAATCCATCGAGTCATTCACACCTACTGGAGTAGCCGTGTATTATTTATCCGTGCGTAACGCGGCTGAAGACCCCAACGATTACGAGGCTCCGATAATTTGCGCTGTAATTATTCACGCTTCGGGACCAAAAAATAAAACAAAAAGAAAAACGAAAAAAAAAAAAACAATGAAATAATATATCTCGTTTATCAATTCGTGAAATCTCTGATGGCGTTGTTGTAGATTCACGGCTTATTTTGTACTCGCGTGCTCACGGATTCCCTTCATCGGTAAATATATGTGCGTGTTACAATGCCCCTCGACGTATGCGTTCGTGTGTTTATGCACGCGAATTCATATATAGTAAGCGAAAAGCTCGCGTTTCTCGACGTGCAAACGACGCTTAACGAGCCAACCGGCATCACGTACAAATCCGCGTATTTATACGTCGCGTTTCGTGTAAAATCCTCCGGTCGTATGTGTACGTTGAAAGTCCTCACAATGCTTGTGTGCGGGGAGGGATGAAGGGGAGGGAGATCTTTGTATGTATACGTAGATATTCATACACGTGTAAACGTACATACGTACATATTTCTCCACCATTCGTCGCATCTGCCTTTTTGCAGATCCGATGAATTATTGCGCTTGCACTTCGTCGAAGAGGACTCTCGTTTGTCAAAAATATATCCGAAATCGACAAGTTTCAAAATATCATAACTCTGCACGGTAAAAATAAGTGCGACAACAATCGCGTGTCTTCGCAGCCTTTTTTTTTGCCCCAATAATGAAACATCCCAAAACGCCAATCAAAATTGGTAAACGCACTGTCACAGTGCGTTGAAAAAGTCAACTCATAAAATAAACGATAATTTTCGACTGTAATGACAAATAAAATTTGAGAGAAATATTCAGAGTATGCTGGAGGAATCACAGATGAATGGTAACTTTACGATTATTGTAATAATGGTAGACAAACTTCAAAACGCGTTTTTCTCGAAACTGTGATTTTTCAAAACGGTGTACGTGATTTCTCGATATCTAATGAACAGATTTATTTGGTACATCTATCCAGTGTAATAAAAGTTTAGGCTACGCCGATTTTTTTTTAACTTTTTGTTTTATTGTTTTATTAACGATAATAGACCTCGCGTGTCTCAAAAAATGGAAATAAATACAACATTTTTTCTTAAAAAAAATAAAAAAAACTCTAAAAACAAAATTCGTCCACATTACAGCCAACATTATGTGCTTTAACAAAACACTTATTATTTTTTATTTCAAATGAACCGTGGGGTCAAAATCGAGTATGTCGTTGAGCCCCTTACGTTTGAAGATTCCCTAAAAGATTACTTATAAATAATCTGCTAAATTAAATACAAAATAACAATAATAATAACACCAAAAGTTATCATTTTTATTTTTATTTATATACCAGATAATCGAATCAAGCTGTTGTTCATAAATCTAATTTTAATTTATCTATCTATGTATTCATAACTCTATATCTCCAATTATTAACATTTTTCACCGCAAATGGCACATAATCTAGTTTACCTACATGAAAATCTAAACGATTTTTCAATAATCAATACATTTAAAAATCCGCAATAAAAAAATTAATTCTTTCAAAAGTACCTATCCCTAATATTTGGTTAATGACGATTTTCCACGTAAGAATCGATATAACAGTATCGACATCCAAAGTATATCAGCAAATGGGATTAATCATTTTCCTCGATGAAAGATCCATCACCCCTATCATTAGGATTTTCGTCTGATTGTATCGTTGGCCCTTTCTTGTGGTAAAACTCGTACTTTGACGGGAAGGATGTTTGTTGGAGGCGGCAAATCGTACATCGGGGGTGGAGAACTCGCAATGACCGCGGGTGGAGACATTCATAACTGTATATACGAGTATAAATATATATGTAGGAGGATACATAGGCTCCGCGAAGAGCGCGGAGATTCGGTGGCTCGACGGGCCCCGCACCGACCGCCATTACTCAACTATTCACTCGGTAACGCAATCATACGTCACAAAGGCCTTTCATTTGCAAGCGCATTGTGGAAACTGGGCGATATTAATTGCCGTGGTTCGTTACCAGCTCTCCGAGTCTCGACCATTTTCCATCTCATCCCAGTATCTCTCTTATTCCCCTTCGCCCCCCCCTCCCAATGTCTCCCTCTTTCCCTCCCTTTCTCTAGATTTCTGACTCTCATTCTCTCTGTCTTTTACTCGATGTCCACAACCCCAGTGGAGTCACCTACGCCGCAAGCACGAAGCAACCCCCTTCGCGAAAGCAGCCAAAGAGGAGTCCTCTCTTGATGGTACGAGGCTCTTATACACATCTAGCAAGCTATTTCGCGTATTACGTATTCCACTCTCACGCTACGAGACCTTTGCCAGCGGGAACCAACCCTCTCTCTTATTCTTTCCGCGCCCTGCTACAACCCCCTTTTTTCCTCTTCTTTTTCCTCTCTGTATGCAACCGCGTCTCGTACCCTCCAACTATCTCCCTCTCTCTTTTTCTCTTTCAGAGCGTTCTCGCGTGTGACAAATACGAACTGGAAGCCTCCCTACAAACGCGGATTAGCCACACACACGGACGCACATCGGAAGTTACCGGTAACCCTCA
Source organism: Ophioninae sp. B BG-2022a (assembly GCA_030522765.1). Classification (NCBI taxonomy): domain Eukaryota; kingdom Metazoa; phylum Arthropoda; class Insecta; order Hymenoptera; family Ichneumonidae; species Ophioninae sp. B BG-2022a. The sequence goes on from JAPYZJ010000759.1 coordinate 20,317, forward strand.
AAGTCGAACAACCCTCTCACCGGAAGTCCGTTACTCTGGCAAGGCTGAAGGAGCTCGTGAGAGGAAAGAATGAGCGGAGCCAACCGCTTTTCCTCATGTTTGGTAGTGTTGAGTAGAAAAAAGGAAAACAGTGGAAGGGTGATCGGAAAGGAGCGTTGGTTAAGGATTTTAAAGGTATTAGTGGATTCATATTAAAAAATCGCAAAAATTGTTGAAAATTGGACATATGAACGTCCTTGATTGAATAATACATGAATTATTTTATAATTTTTCACAAAATAGTCGAGTAGATATGAACACATGTGAATTTATGTATATCTTCTGATTCGATTTTAATTATTATTGAAAGTGGACAATTGATATTTCTAAGTGTTAATTTATTATTAAATTAACTATTCGTGTACCTAATTATATAGAAGACGACTTAGACTTGTATATGTACGAGTCCCCTATTTCGGACTGACTTTTTACCCAACGTTCCATTCAGTACTTCAAGGACAAGGCAAAGATGTCCCGAAGAGAAAGTTGATGAATATTCATAAAACCCATGATGATAGCATCACTCTCGAGCTTCAGTGGACAAAGTTTGCTTTTCCCCACAAGTTGAAAAGATCGCTATGTAGCATCAGGAAAACCTAGATGATGAGGAATGTTCCGACGATGAGTGCTTCCGTCACAATCCCACGAACTCTAGATTTGACAAATGCCATCTACGCCTCCACCGTCTATTCCGTCACACGCCATCATCGTCCCCATGAAAGACATCCGGAATCCGTGGACAAGGGAAAAAAACAGAAATGGGACGAAGTCTCGTTCTTTTTTGATGAACGAAAACTTCTACCAGTCGATACAGAACTACCCTGACTGCGTGGTATTCAAAATATGTTGTATCTATGAAATCGAACCGGAGTCTTTGAAATCCTCCATTTTTTTCCGGGAGTGCACTTCGCCCAACCAAGGGCAGCTGTGAAGCGAAGCTTACGGCATACGCGACTTGAAAGTCTATCCGAATGTATTCGTTTGTGCGTACAGCACGTTTCTTTCTCAGCTTCTCGCTCAACCTTCTTCGCACCAGGGATCGAGAATTGGGGAAAAAAGGGCAGAACCCTGATCGTTTTTGACGTTTGACTGATCGCGGACGCAACGGGACCAAGAGAACCTCGAGGGCTAGTGCTAGGGGGGGTCCCGAGGGGTTTTTCTCTCCGACGTTGTACCAACCCTCCGCCTGCTCGCGTGAATATCCTCGAACTGATCCCTTCCTTCCTCATCGCGCTCCTATTTTTCTAACTTTATATATATATACAGCCATGCTCAAAAGTCTTGCGCAACCTGTGAATTTTCTATCCGGACAAAAAAGCGAATATCTTGGCGAGAAAAAATCTTAAGCCGATTTACCAAACGGAGTGTTAAAGCGGACAAGGACAGCTTTATTTTGCAGTGTTGTTTTTATTTTTTCGATTTTTCGCGTACCCGCTACGTCATTTCGAAATTGCCGTTTTTTCACGATTTTCGTACTTTGTAAAATCGCATGCTGGTCTTTGAAAAATAATTAACTCACCATTGATTGACAAGATTTTTGAAAAGAATTTTAGCTTTAGTTTTGTGAACGAAAATGTGCTAGTTTGTGATTTTTTTCGTTGGGATATTTGATTCGTTGGTTGGGTAGAATACTTACTTTGTGTTTAATACTTTTGAGAAAGGCTGTATATATATATATATGGCCGTGCAACGCGCCGCGATATTCAACCCCGTAAAGCTTCGTCCAAGAACAAAGACATCAAGTTGATTGATGCCGGCACACGGAGACCACGAACATTCGCGCGATCTCTACACGCCGCGCTCATTCACCATTTTCTCTCCGAGCTGGATCGTTCCTTTCTTTTCTCTCGGCAAACGTAGAAACGAAATGAAAAAATAAAAGTAACAAAGGAGAGGTCGAGGTTGGTGTGACGGGGAGGGAACGCAGTCGAAAGGAGAGACGGGTCCACCCATCCTCCACTTTGAGCTCTATCTTCGTAGGATATAATATGTCTAAAAGAGACAGCCGCGGATCGTATTGACTAATGCCTCCACGCACACTTCATTATCCGTAGTTTTTCTTCGCCATCGGCCGATACGCGCTTTCCACCTCTTTATCTTCACTCCTGACTGATCTTCGGGCCCGCACGGATTACAACACACCCTGATACCGTTTGTCGTCCCTTTGTCGATAAAAGTGGCATTCTATGCGCCATCTATCGATGGAGGGACGAGGTTTTCGCTCGGTTGATTTATGAGGTCGAAAGGGAAATTTTGACCGGGCTTTTAGGGTAGACAATGACTCAGGACTGATCAAGAAAGGGTCAAAGGGTTCGCTCAAGTTTTGCACCTTGCAAATTTGTGCAATCTCGTTGTTGCGTACAGTTAAGACTGTATTGTGAAAATGAGAGGTATAAATTATGCCTTTTGGAGATTTTCTAATAGTGAAATATATATTTGCACAATTTAGGAAACCCTTTTTCGAGGATTATGCATCCAGGTATGAAGGTCTCATCGATGAGGACGATCCTCGAGTACCTTCACTCTCGTAAACGCTCAACAATACTTTCGTCGACAATAATTGACAGCGCTGAGAATCCATATTTTGTGGGATTAAGGACAAAAGGGCGACACCAGCACGAGCCCAGGATTTTCGAGAGCGGGGATGAAAAGATGGCCTCGACGCAGAGCAACCCGGTCATCATCATTAGCCTGTCGAGGAATCGCGTTATTATGCTTTATCTCAACGTCGACGACATCCCTTCACGAAAGCTCGTACTTTGCATGCTGTCTTTGTTGAAAAAGAGCGTAACGAGGGAGATAAACAACGTGAGCGCAAAAAATTGCTGGTCGGTTAGCTAGGGCCTCGAGAAGGCATAACAGTCGATTAAATATGTAAAAGTCGAAATTTAAATAACGATATCTTGATGGTCGGGTTGAATCTGTCACAGAGAAAAATACTTATTCTGCTCTACTTTCTTGTCTTTTCATAACATTTTCAACCAAGTGGCATGGAATGTCACCACTGAACTAATAATTTCCTTGGCCTGCTTATTGGCACTGGTCACCACAAAGATCATTTCTTTGGCCTGGCTATTGGCCTTGGTTACCACTGAAAAAATTATTTCTGCATCCAGGCTATTGGTCTTGGTTACCACTGAAAAATCGTCTTCTAGGCCATCAATTATTTACCTTGAAATCGCCAATGGAATGAAATGACATAAAAAATAGCAATTGCCAGAGAAGTGCGTGATGATCATGACTGGTTCAATTTACAAATGGTCGTGGAAGGTGATCATTGATGATTATCACTCCGATTTAATTTACTGATTGTAACTCTGATTTCACTTACAATGAATAACTTAAATCCGAGTGGCTTAATGTATGATGATTTAATTTATTGTAACGGATTTAACAATTATCACTGTTTGGGGGTCTTTTATTGGGTAGAAGAAAAAACCTTGCCAACGAGAGACATTATTTTTTCCGAATTGATAACTGATGATCGATGGGTTTTAGGTAGGTTTAAAAGCGACCACTCCAGCAAAGATTTCTGGCGGGTGTAATTCATAGTACTTTATTTCCGCAAGACGATGATCAAGCCGTAATTCATCGGCAACCGGGATATCCGCGAGTCATCTAGAGCAGAAAACTTTCAAGACGTACCAGCCCATCGTAAACATTTGAACCCTCTTTTAACACGTGCATTCAAGCGGCGCGAAGCTCCTCAAAACGACCAAAAAATTTTGAGAAAATCGTCGGTGTCCCGGCGAGAACTGTCTACTATTGCTGGTCGTTTGATACATCGCTACCGATAATTCTCGACGCCCTTATATCCAGTTTTTTGTTTCAGTTTTTTTTAGCCTTTTTTTTGACGAAGTAGCTGCATGGTTGGAGTATTTTCGTGGCCTATCGCCGCCACACTTGGACGGAAGGGCGACTCATGAATTTTGTGATCTTCCTGAATTCTCTTCTACACCACGGATATTCCACGCTGTGTTTGCTCTCTGTAAGGGGATACTCCACTTCCGCCATTGCTTTTTGGTTCGTTGCGAATTCTTTTGAGATCTTCAAATGGACCTTATTTTCTATTCACTTTTCAGTCTCGGAAAAATAATTAAACTGTTTTTTTACGAAGATTAAATATCTTGCGAAAAACAACGATCTTCGTATAGTTTTTTCTTTTTAACAATATTGTATATCTTTGATTTCATTTTTGTATCTTTTATTCGATTATTATCTTTAATTTTATCATTATACCCTTAAAATCAATTATCTAGCGTTGTGAGTTGAATATTATTAGAAAAAGATTTTTTCCATACGATCTAAAAACCGATTTCATATCGTTACAAAATAATTTAATTGTTATTGAATTTAATACGTATTCATAAATGCATCAACTAACAAAATACATTTAAAAAATACTAGAAATCATCCGAGAGTGCCATTGACTTTCAAAAAATACAATTTGCACTCGATTTATTGAAAAGTTTTGGATTAAAAGAATTCATGAAAATTTTGTGAGAATTTTGTTTTCTAAATGTCAAAGGCTCCGCTTGACAGATCGAAAGTAAAATTATAAATTATATATTTTATCTCTACATCCATTTTTCACTTTACAATTGCATAGGCATTTAATTTTAATAAAATATTCGGCAATTTAAATAGAATATTCGGTTCGTTGCGATAAAATCACATACATAAATAAAACACGTGAATTAACTTCATAAAAAAAGAATACCCCTTCTGATAGGATAAAATAAGATCTTCACTATAACAGCATTTTTCTCACATTTGATAAATTTATTTAGTCCGTCAACAGATATGTAGCACTTGTACACGAAATGTCACAGGATGGCGCTTTTGAAATAGCTACATAAATTTCAATCAGAAAACATTTTTTTTGCAAAATATCGCAAATTAAATGCTAAGGTTGTTCGTACGATCGCTAGACGTCTCAATGTTCAGAATTATAGTGTGATGCTGAAGATAATGTCTTCCCATGCATTATATTCAAATTTTCATATAAATACAATAAATAAGTTATATGAATGTTATGAATAATCATCACCCTAAAAATGTATGTAAACTCGAATAAAAAATACCTTCAGAGCTAGCACACCATGAAAAGTTTATTTGATGAAAATAAAAAACTATTACAAATCGTTTAAAAAAAAAGTATACACCAAATATACTTACGAACATCAATTATCGGTAAAATATTTATATTAAAAAACTATTCACCAAGTTTTTAAAAACGATTTGCTTATTAAATAGGCACAAAATTTCTGATACATACATGTATAAGCCATAACTGAATATCTATTTGCCAAATTATTCAATAAATATTTGTAAATAAATTGTCAACGTTAATTATTGGTCAAATATTTCCAAAATATTTGTTGTAAAAGTATTCACGTGATGAAACAATATACATTAAGAAAATGAAAAAAAAAATCATAAATATCCTTCCAAAAATGACTGTTTCGTAAATATATCATAACAATAATAATTACTATTGCATAAAAATGAAGAAAAAAAATAACCTCAAACGGTAAATACCCCAAATCCGCCGCATTCGGAGTCTTTTTCTCGTTGTGTTCCTATCATGATCGGGATACGCGTAACCGGAAGAGAAAATGGCTTAAAAGGGTCGAAGCGTATAGCGGTCCGTCAAGAAGAATAGGTAACCCGAAATAAGCAAAGATTTGCGTTGGCAGTGACGACCTCGAAGAGCGATTTATGAGGCAACCCTATTGTCCAACTTTGCGCCCGAGTTTCTGCCAAAAGTCAAGGTCGCGGGGGCTCACAATGCACGCATAGAAATGCATACGAGCTCTGTATGCTCTCTCACCAAGAAACGTATTCTTTTCGCGCAGCGTGAAACGTAGTTGCCGCACTACCGTAAACACTGCGGGCCCAGTATGACGAATGGCGAATCTCCGGGGGCTGCTCGACGCCGTGGAACGCTACTTTTCCGCAACCTCCCAGGCAAGTGAATCCTTTAGTCTCCGGTGGACTACAATAATCCAGTCGCACACGGTCACCCTTCCCGGAAAGTCTGGATCAGAAGACCTCGCGGAAAAATCTTTCCATCTCTGGCCACCTGCCAGTCATTCTTCACCTAACGTATGCGTCCTTGTCACGAAAGAAAGGAAAAATCTTCGTTCAAAATTCTAAAAAAATCTAAAAAATTAAATTAATTAATTTAAAAAGTTCTAAATTAATTCTAAATTAATTAGAATCTAAATTCTAAATTAATTCTAAATTAATTAGAATCTAAATTCTAAATTAATTCTAATTAATTAGAATAGAAATTAAAAGAATTAATTCTAGAAAATTCTAAAAAAATTATTTTTAACTAGAAAAAACATTAAGTCAACTGGAATACCAATAAAAAATCTATACTTATCAATCTATCTTTGAAAAACCTCAGTATTCCTGCTTGTTAGCAGAAAATACAATTTAATTATTTTTTCCGTCAATTTAAATCGTTTTGAATTCGAAAAATTAAAGTTAGAACATTTTATATTAATTAAACCTTCAACACTCTCTTACACGATACCCCAGGCAAAGTGGAAGTGCGTTAAGGACATAATGGTAGAAAAATAATTCTCATCTTTTGTACATCAAAATGATTTTAGATCTAACCTTAGAACGATGAGCTTTTGTCTAGTATTCAGAGCCTTCTTCATACTGTCTTTATTTCAATCTTCTGTTTTTTATTTTTTTGTATGACTTAAAAGCCTTTTCAAAATCTGTAAGGAATAAGAGAAAGCCTGTGAAGTTCCACGTTCAATAACTTCCTCGCAAACCCATAAAACCTTCATGCTCAAACCCTTATCGACTTAAACTCAGGTTTCATCTTACCCCATGAATTCTTGTCGCGAGTTCTCCCAACAATAAAACCGAACCACCTCCGTCTTGACAAACGCGAATATAAATTTATCCCTACTCCAGTTTTTGTTTATTTTTCAGGTCTTTTCGTAACCGTTGGCAGCATTGGATCGCGTAACACAAAACGAGCTCGCAATTCTTTTTGGTACTCGGTGAAATTAGAATGATACTTTGATGAAGGGGTTTTTGGTGCTCTCGCGAGGGCTCTGGTTGGTATACGTCAGGTGTTGGCTCGCCGAGGGTATAGCCGGCTCTAATTAAAAAGCCGTGTCCAGTGAACGGCCGGCAGCCGCGTCACGGAACTGCAACCCTGGACGTGACCCGTTGCTATACTGTTTTTTTTTATTTTGCCTTTTTTCGCTTTTTTTCCACCCTCTCTCGCGGTACTTCTCTCTTTTTTTTGTCCTCTTTTAATCTTTTCGTTTTTTTTCAATCCCCTCAGCCGCCCCTGCCGCCCCTCGTACCCCGACGTTTCCTCGCATACACGTGCGAGGAAACGCGGGTGAGAACGTGCTTTTTTTTTCCTCGACGCTTCGCGGCATTCACGCGCGTTTCATTTTTCAAATGGATGCTGCTAGAAAACGGGAACAACTATATACGTACGGGGTGAAACATCAGAACCCACACACCGACGCGAATACCCAACGTACAAATGTCGGGGGTGCCACATCGAATATAATACTCGGACAAACACACACCAACACACTCAGGTAAAAACCGCCTATAGAATCTCACATTCGCACGTTCTCGCCAGCAGGGCTCACCTACGTATAGCGATAATACGTTCCGCGACTCTTTTGCACGGGGCAATAAATTCTTCGTGCCCTTTACAATTTCGTAAAACAATGGGTAGACCCGAAACGAGACATTTTCGGTGTGTGTGCGGTGAAAAGAATTTTCCATCGTTTCCCGAGTTGGAGCAAACAACCGAACGAACGGACGTACACCGAGAACGCAATCCGGACGGATACGTGGTACGACGGTTGACTGACGACTCAGTTTTTTTTTTGTTTTATCGATTATACTGATTAAGGCATCGGTGGATGGGTATCGAAAATACTTGAAATTTGTGAATACTTGAGGCATGATAGTTCTTGATAGAATAATCATACGTGAATTATTTTCGAATTTTTTAATTTAATCATTTGGTTACAAACGTATGAATTTAATACGATTCGTTATGGGAAAAGGAGCGGGTGAAAGATGTTAATGTTAATTGTAAAATTAGTGGGACTGAATCACCGCGAGTTCTGAAAATATTATATCATCACGCTTTAGGATCAAGCGATTGATTAGGCTGATTTGAAAATAAATGGCGTTCTTGTATTTGGCTATCTATTTATGAGATAGTGAAAAAATTATTTTAACGATGCAGTTATCAGCGTTTGTTGGAAAAATCATTATATTTTGAGTTTTTTTTTCGTAATTATTGATAATAATTAGATATTCAGAACGTAAAAGTTGAATTTAAAAATTGAGATAATTTTCGTTCCAAAGTTGGAACAGATGAGTCAAGCACATACCAATATCGTAGAATTTGACTTTAACTATTTATTCGACTATTTATGTAACTATTTATTCGACTTTTAGTCGAAAATTAACAATTCTGTTAATTTATTATTAAACGATCAATTAGTACCATTAAACACGTACGCCATTATATCAATGCGTGAATCCACTATTTTCCCATACTGGGCATTTTGCCCGTTGGTCCATCCAGTAACACCTAACCTCTAAAAACTGAAAATTCCGTCATTTTCTGTACATTCAATCATAATCTCACCATTGAAAATCGAAGTGGTAGGAAACATACGCGGGGAATGCAAGCGGCAAAATTTCCTGAACAACAAAAACAAAAAAAAAAACAATGAATGATAAAGGAAAGAATGTACAGGGGTAAAATCAAGATGGACGCTGGACCGGATCGAGCGCCATGTCGGACGAACGTGAGTGACATCCCCTTAACGATGTGCCCTTCCAATCCGTCGTACATATACCGCACGGAGTCCTCGCCCGTCGTTGTCGTCTACGTCGTCGTCGTCGTCGTCGAAACCCCGTCCTCGCCAGCCCACTCCCCCAAACTGAACCGAATTGAACGGAATCCCACCCCTATAGTATATACGTGAGGCACACGGGCCATGGCCCAGCGGAGAGACCTACTCGTATTATCCACAGTGACAGGACGCCGGGAGTTATTAATGGCCGCGACAGTGACAAATGACGAACTGTCGGCGCAAGCAAGACTGATATCATGGCGGCCTTCGCCTGGCCTCTCTTTCGCTCACCATCTTTCTCTCGCTCTTTCGCTCGCAATCTCCGTGCTTCTCAACGATTCTCCCTCCTCCTAGCTCTTTTCTTCCCCTCTGAACCCTCGCAACATCTCGCTGCTTTCTGGCCTCATCTCTCCCCCCTCTCGACCCAACCCCCTGTGAATACTTTCGTACTTTTTTCATTTTCCTCTCCAACCCCCCCTCCTCTTCTCCCTTTGGTCCCTAGTTTCCTTCATCCCCTGCCCGGAACGTGCCACGATTTCCTTGTCTTTCATCCTCCGGTATTCGTGTATTTGCTCGGTCGAGATATGATGTGTACAATAAACAGTCCAACCGAATGCAACGCTCGGAAGATCGAGAGGAGAGAGAGAGAGAGAGAGAGCACAAAAAAAAACACCGAGGGACGACACACAAAGTGGCAGGATTTGATCGAGGGGGACTCGCTGATCTCGTCTCTTTCGTACAGACTTTGATTGATATGGAGGAACTTTTCGTGGGCTTTCTTGCTTCAACGATATCGAATTTTTTTCTAATACCTAACCACGATCCGGCGTTTGGAGAAGCTACGAGTTAGACACGCTTCGTAAGAAGCCTACAACTGCCATCTTTCTTTGTATCCACCAGGAACAATGATGACGACACGGTGGCCTCATCGGTCCACCGTGGTCACCAAATATCGAGAACAATCACTGTGCCCACTATGACTATGATTCTATCTGGAAAAATCTCCGTGACCAAGGTTTCCCAGCCAAAGAGTTTGGTCCAGAAGATCATCTTTATGGTACCTGCGCACAGAATCGAGAAATTCCCGAGGCATGAAATCCTGACTGCGTTCCTGCGCATGGAATGACTCGGTGGTGCAAGCCAGAAATGCTGGTTGGGATGATGCTCTGTGGAAGAAAAAGAGGCAGGGAGAGAGAGGGAGAGAAAGCGAGATGAGCGAAACGCGGAGAACCTCGCCTCATTTATAATCCTAACTAGAAGTGGAGAGAGGACGATCGGTTTCGAACTCCAGCTTGTATACGATCTCGACCGAAATGCAACGAAAGAGGCTTGACAGGAGACATACACGAGGAGATAAGTACGAAGAAAAAGACGAAGAAGTGGAAGGGACGCGAAAAAAAAACGAACAAAAACAAGAAATAAACGTGGTTGTGTACAAAATCAAAATAAATATATTTACAGATTATCCACGGCAATAAGTCATCCACGATTTGAATAGGCAGCGGGGGGTCACCGCCGTTTCTTCATCCTCCGTGTTTCTTCGTCCGGCGTACTCTTTTCCCCACCTCGTCGTGATATCTTCGCGCCCTCTCGCTCTCTGTTCTCCCTCTTCTGCTTCTTGGGTCCTCGAAGTCCTCTTCGGACGACTCTTGAGACGGTTTCGAGGCTGCTTTGTATTCCGAGTAGTTCACCTCTTCGCCCTCTTTCACGCAATACTACGCCTTATTCTGCTCTTTTTCTCTGCGTTTCTCCAGGTGAAGCCCTTTTCGCTTCCAAGATTTTCCACTTTTCACTCTGGCCGCGTCGCGCCTGAGACTTCCTCGCGACGAAACCCTCACCATTCTTAAAGGGCGTATGTGTGTATGTGTGCGCGTGCGTGTGTACGTGTATACATAATTGTATCCGAGCGAAGATACCCGGAGGCCCTTCGCATGGCTTGACGCTAAGGCTTCCTTGATCCACCCCTTTTTAACCTCACTCACCTATCCTTATATACGTCGCAAAGTATTACGGTCGTCACACGAGGACCAACGTCATGAGCTCCCCTTTGATCCTCGTCGAGCGAGAGTTGAACTTCTTCCCCGTATAACGTTTTTATTTTTACTCCAACGGCCATTCGCGCTCGGCTTCCATCTTTTCTTGATATTCCTCGAGCTTCGTTCCAAAAGGATTTTCACGAAAGAATTCATAACTCGGTTGGATCGCTGGTTCAAAGAGGGATTTGGGTGTGTTTTGACGCCAAACTTCGGTGGACAATGTGGTGTACGCTGAGAATGGGCTTGCTGGAATAAATCATTTATTTATGAGGTATAAAGATGCGAGGGGGTATCCGGGGGGATGTCGTGAATAACTTCATAGGCTAGACTGAGGACTGCCACGAAGCGAGCTAAATTTATGGCTCGCTGCGAGGGATTCGCCATAGTTAAATTAACAGATAATGAGATGTATTAATGAATCAACATGGATATGTAAACGACAGTTTTGGTAAGCTACTGCGCAGCTCGTAATAACTACAAGGCTGTGGTATTTCGTTGGAGGGTGCTAATGTCGAAGTTTCAAGGGAGTAGTCACGGAGAGGGTGCGTTCGAGCTTTTAATCGCCCTCGCAGTTAGACATCGGACCCTTGCAGCACCCAATAGATGAATTCCAACAGCATCAATGCCGAGCAACCGAATATCGACCCACGCGATCCTTGCTTGGCGCAAATCTGGAGTTTCGCAAAAGACAACGTTGGGGAGGATGCGAGGGTCTTGGTCGATACTGCGAAGAGTAGAGCTTCTGAAAAACTGCGGTATTCACATGGCCGACGCCAGAATCCAGATTAGAATCGATAGGGAGAGAAGAGACAAAAATGTGGAGGCAGAGAGACGACGAATTGGTGGGGAAAGAGAAAGCCCCGAACTTGATCTGCTCATGAGTGTGGAAATCCCTCGTGGCATAGCATTGGGGGTTCTAGAAACATCAGCGTGATTGCGTTCCTCCAAGTGGATAGGGATTCCATTATCCAGGGTGAGCGAGAGTTGTGGTACCCTCGATCGTCCTTGCGTTTCCGCCCTCGTTGCTCGTTCATCCGTATTCTCGGTTTTCCCATCCAACCCTGCATACTCCTGTATCACCAGCAACCCACTCATTCAAGTACACCCAAAATACTTCGGGCGTCAAACTTCACCGACGATTTGGACAAGAATGTTCTACAACAATGCCAAAATAGCGACGAAATGAGACCAATCATAATGGTTCCTATGCGAAAATTGAATTGGGTTTGTTTGGGTTTCCGGAACTTGTTTTTAAAGTCCTAGAAATCAGATAACCGTACATGGGCCATCAGTGGTTGGTTACACTTTGCTGCTGAGGGCCATTGAATGCAGGATAACGAGGGCCTTCAAGACTGCTTGAACGACGTCTAGTGGCAATCACGGAGGCCTCGTAATTTGACGATAAAGGCATTAAGAATAGTAGGCTTATAACTTTTTTAAACATCCCTAAATGTAAAATATAATAAATTCTTAATGCTCTCACGTTTTTAATCAAATGTTTATCTGTCGTTGAGTAATCGAGTTTAATCATTAAAATACCATAAACGATGCAGTTGAAGCTATTCGTACTAGTCCAATCTTATAATATTCAAACCTGGTCCTATGATGGGAATCCTGACAGCGAATTCCATACTGACAGCCTGTAAAGGCTTATTTGAGACTTTTCTTATCAGGGAAGCTTCAAACAAGCTCTTTTATAATCAGCAATATTTCGAATAAGCCCTTCAGAGGTTTTATTTTTACAAGGGATGCCCTGTCAATTTTTTGTACAGATTCTAATTATCAGTCAGTTAGAATCAAAGAACTCGAAAGAAAACATTTTTTCAAAATTCATTTCCCTTCGTCAGCTTCGATCCAATAAAGTTCCAGGATGAGAAATTCAAACACAAAACTTCAGTCATCAGCTTCGACAAACGCCATCCGGAATTCTTTCTTTGCCACTTGACAATCGACGTTCAGCCATAATGTGACATTGGTAATTCCCGCAATGGCAGCGATCGCACGTCATATATCGTGAAATACATATTCAGTCATAGCGATACACGCAACTAGACGTACTACGTACACCGAGGATGTATATCATTCTCGATGTACAAGCCGTATAGAGGACATATGTTACGAAAGCATCAGGAGGATTGGGGAGGAAGTCCTAGGGGAGGTGAACTCCATGTACATATTTACTGTGGTACGCATCATACGCATATACCAACACGGTGATGCTATCCCAATCCTCCTATACAATCTCCAATAGCTAGCTCTGTAGGATAAGTGAGTGGGTGGAAATCAGCATCGTCAATTCAATATCACCTGCGTAGCAGATCGTGATGAACCGCATTTGGCAAACGCAACGAATAAAAATGATGCTGCATTCATCAAAGTTGATGTCACCGAACCACCGCATCGATATCAATTCCTAACTTATTAATCAAAAAACTCTCTTGGGTTCAAGCATTTCGACCCTCTTTATCACCGAACAGATAGTCTGGAGTCTAAGCTCGATTTGAAATTGAGGTCAGGTCATTTTATTTACGTCAGGAATTCACTTCAACTTAGTGATCAGTCAACATTTTTAGGTTATATTCGGTAACCATATTACGGATGTTTATACGCGCTGTGTTGTTTGAGTAAGGGCGGGTAAGTGTGCGCATGCGTACACTGACCAGAGGTCATCTTTCGTAAAGAGTCGATAAGATGGTTATATACAAACTTGATTGATAACGTTAATCTTTAATTACCTCAAAATCCAGTTTTGCGTAACTTTGTGGCATTCAGAGACCTCAGGGAGAACGATCACTAATCACAAGTTTCATTAATTAGATTCAAATAATTTGCTTAGTTTATTCAAATAACATTTTTGACACTACTAATTTTATAATTTAAAGAATTGCGCTGTCATTCCTAAAATTTCAATTAACCCTTAAAACGGTTCAAGTAAGCATATTTCGAATTCTCTTAATCAATATATCTTGACTCGATCATTAGTTTGATGAGTGCCCAATCTGCCTAGTGTACCTTTATTATTCCAACCCTCATCTTTCAAGCCTGTCGGGCGTTCAAATTCCAAAATGCGCACACTTGCCCCGAACGAGTCTGCCCCTGTTCTATGCACGCAAATATTAGCGTGAATCGATTTGAATTTATGCTAGTTTCGGGTATCTTGGAAACTATCAACGATTCGGTGGATTGACGGTGAATCGTATGGATGGAACAACAACCAACGAAGCTCTCGATGCACACCAGCGCATTACGTTCGAAAGTACGGAAGGCGAAGGTGATCAGATTCCACGAGAATGATGTACTATAGATGGCGGAAGGTTGGTTGGTGGTAAAGCTGGAGGATACGAGGGTGACTGTAAAGGTTCACGGGGGTGGTCCTCGCCGAGAGGAACAGACGCCGCGAGAACTGCCGAGATAGAGGAGGCAGGGGTAATGGGGTTCGCTGGGAGTGACACGGGGCTAACCGAGCGGAATCACGAGCGCCCAGGAATCGAATCCATGCGTCACCTCGCCTGCCAACACCATCCGCAAGCTCGCAAGTTCTCCGTGAACCCCTACGTATAGAATATCCGACCGCGCCCGCGATACTCTCCTCTTCCGTTTCGCCTCAATCCTCTCGCCGCGTTTCCTTGCTTGCTGAAATAGAGACCAGTCTCTATTTCATCACTCGCTTCCGGTTACAATGGCCTCTAATGTCTGAACCCAAGATTTTTTTCATCGTCGCACTTGGATTTGTTTGGGTTTGATTTTTGTTATCCTTTAATCGGGTGATAAAAATAATCAAATCCGAAAAAATAATCAAATCCGACAGAAAACGCAGAAATTACGTAAGTTTAATGACTTTTGCTGAAAATCTTCAATATTTTTACCATTTTTAAAGTATTTTTGAGACAAGAATGGAATTATTTGGTAAAAATGAAAACAAAACTGTGAAGTTTTTAAAGACGATCCCTGACACATGCACGGAGCGTAATTCCGGTCAATGCCAAGAGATGGCGTTGAATTTTGCTCATCCTCGCAATTTCAATTTCTGGTTATTTTCGTTATTTTTAGTGATATTTAAATATTTTGTTTTTTTTATGTTACTTTATGAAAGATGTTTAAATTGCAAACGTAACCAATGCTTATTTGATTTGCTAGACTTTATATTAATTTTTTTTAGAATATTTTGAATATTAAGTGCGTACTCCTAGACCAGATTACCCTACCAAAGTGCGTTCAGGCCTCTTATAGTTATATAGTGAATTGTTGAAATCCGAGAAAGTACCATCAACACCCTTGGTATCTGCCCTAAAACTCCGTATTCTCAACGTTTCACTTCCCTCTTCATCCTCCAAACTGAATTATGGAACCCCTGGCATTATCTATTGTTGCGCCCGTTTCATTTAATATTGTACTCCGTGGCACAAACAATGGTAAAATGCGAATTAATGAGCTCGATTTATCACGCTTTTGTGGCGCCGAGTTGATGCCTCCGTGATGGAAAAACAGCGGGTTTGGAATGGCCAACAATCGCCTGGTCTATTCATCCAGACTCTAGACCTGCCGTTGATTGAACCTCCTCAAATGTTTTTTAGTTGATAATTTGGTAGTATGCTGTCAGCACGTGAAATATTTTTTTCTTGTGTTTGCAGTTCTGAAAACGAGTTTCAGCATCAATTTCCGGCTCGGCGATGAATAAGCACAGGGTAAATTGAAACAATAATTTAAGTAGTCTGTTTAAAAACTGTCTTCATTTTTAAAAAATAAACAATATGGGTATCCGATATTTACATTTTGTTTCATTCAAACTCATATAATGCTAAAATGTGGAAAATTAAAAATCTATTCTAAACTTAAAAATTCTAAAACTAAAAATTCTAAAACTTATTTTATTTTATTTTATCGAACATTTAGTTAAGTTTAATGTTCCACGAGTGTATCTTTTCTCTCCTTTTGCAGGTGCCAGACATGTAAAATGTTAAAAAATAAGGATACAACAAATCGTAGTTTACTACGAACAATGGTAACTGAAACATAATTTCTGGCAAAGTTAAATATTTTTGCAATCCATTTGAGTAGCTTCCTACTTTTGTCGTTATGTAAAATACAAAAAATGAAGGTCTAATCTAAAAAAAGACTCGAATTGGAATATTAGAAGATTAAAAATAAAAAAATAAAATAGAAAATGAAAGTTCTTGATAAATATAGATTATTATAAATATAATTTTTTTCAATTAAGTTTCATTGTTTTATATATACTGTTTTATTCAAATATATTTTAGGAATTGCCATTTTGGGTAAGGTTTCCTCACATTCCAAATTCGGCATTTTCTTACGCGTACTTCGCCCTACGACTACTTTTTTAAAAATACATCGTCAGTGAGGCCATCCGAGTAGAAGCTTCGTAAAAAATCCATAAAATCGATGCGAGCGAGGCGAAGACGAACTTCTGAGAGACCTGACAAATGTCCTGCGAGCGGAGGTTTTCAGGGTTGCACGGAGTTTGGAGGGGTAGTACGGCTAATGCGCGATGATTAAACTAACGCTCGCCACCAATCACCCTGCCACGAAAAGCCCGTTTCCCTTCCGTCCAACTTGCAGCGCTACCGTCGTGCGTGGAATGTTCGCAAAGGGGGAAACACACAGGACAAAAGAATATCCCGTTCTTTTCTCAACGAAAAAGTGACTTGATCGATCTTGTCGTCCGCCACAATAGTCAGCTATCAATCTCCGAATCATCGATTCTTGGTCTTCAATCTTGGAAATTCCACGTGATCGAAGCAAATTTGCATTCAACGCACTTCAGGCTTAGCAAAGTCTACCTGATACATCGGGTTTCAGAAACAAATTACAAATGCTCTATTGATCCTTTTTCCGAAGCTCCAAGCCGATTCAAAGTTCCACGTTGTCTCCAAAGTCTAGGATGAATAATGGCTGCGATGCATCAGTCGATTCTTCAAACAAAGACTGGTTTTCTTCTACGAGTGATCATTCAAAGATTTATCCACATCCTTTGTTTATCGCAACATCTATTCTTTTTTCTTTTCGAACTGAGAGACGACTCTATTCGACGCAACGACGAATCAGTTGACGGTTATACACGTATCACAAATCCAAGAACGCCCACTGTACCTGCTATTTTCTCGGTCGTACTCAAAACTAAGATGTAAGAATAAATTTAAAACCTCAGCAAAACTTAGCATCGATGATCCATGAGATAGTCTCGCGAGGTCCATTAATTCAACGACTCGGTGCTGGTGTACACGCAGAACAGGCATGTAAAGTTAGATCGTGAAGTGAAATCATCATCGGACGAACAAGTGGATCATAAACGCCTCCTGGAGGAGTTGAAAAGAGCTCAGAGGTCTGCTCAACGGAAGAGATCGCAAAGTGTTATGCGAACGAGCTAAGTCTATCTTGTACGATTATATTTCCAAAGCTTTCAGGTGGTCGTATCCTCGTTCGAAAAGTCACATAATCTCTTGTGATTTACGACTTTCCGCTAGTCTCGAATGTGACTCACTTCGCCTGCACGTTTCACTGATTATTCCACCCGCAATCGCGTCATCGCTTGATTTTTAATATCCGATTGTCAAGTTCTTTTTTTTATTGATTTTCAAAGATTCGACTAGATGTTGATTCCTAAGTGTGCTGTCTTCACGAAACGCCTCCCAAATTGTCTGGAACAATATCCAGACTGATAACAAATAGTCGAGGACCCTCCGATCATCGAAAATTCTCTGGCTCTTTTCTAGACACAAAAACCACCCACAAAAGACCTCTGATGCGAGGAATCATTAATCAGAAAGTGGGCAATGAGGCCATCAGCGGAATTCATTTGGCTACTTATTCATTTATCATTATTAAACGTTTGTGAGCATCCAGGAGTTCTCGTCTGTTTTTTTGTTTCCCTCCAGGTGCGATACAGCTCTGATACGTTTTCTGATCCCGTGTGCGTGTCCGCTCGGCGTTGAGACGATGCGCCTCTTGTCCGTTCACGGACTCGCGCCTCGCAGATGGCTTTCGTTTCGCGCCTCCGTAGTTACGCGCTCTCAAGCCGGGCAAAAATTTATCACGTCAGCAGCGCGAGACGGTGCACATCCAAAGAATCCAATCTAGGGAGGTCTACAGGCTGATCTAACCGGACGAAAATGAAAGAATAATGGCGATCCGGGAAGAGGGAAAGGGAGAATCTTGAAGATATCACGATCTCCGTGCCCTATTATGCAACACACCACTTATTAAGGCTAGCTTCCGTCAAAAAACGTAATTTTTTTCAATACATTTTATTTATAGTACAAAACATGTTGAGTAATCAATTTTTTTATATACGAAAGCACATATATGAAATTACTTGAAAAACATTTTTTTTTCAAAATGGCGGTCCTGAAAATAGCTGCTGAAACTTATCTGATTCGTAGATGGATGACATCATTTCTTGGAAAAGAATTATCTGAAAGCGAAAAACAAAACGGTTTCATGTTCTGTATCGAATTGGCTATGGCCTCAAGCAGAATGAAACATTTTCAATGAAAAAAAAATACGAAATGGCGGACTTTTGAATTTTTTAACCCTTTTTTTCACTTTTAATTGTTTATAACTTTTTTAAATAATAATGAATATTTCTGGTTCTGCTTGAGGCCATAGCCAATTCGATACAGAACATGA
>JAPYZJ010000760.1:0-36898 GCA_030522765.1 Ophioninae sp. B BG-2022a
TCGAGGAAGCGAAAAAAAAAAGAAAAAGCGATTGTATCGCCACACGATCGTTGTGTGTGGCCCATTTGCACGCGCCGTGCGTGTATGATTGATCTTCTCGCGTGTGTGGGTGAGAGTGATCGTGCGTGTAGGGAGCCGTTGGTAAACGAGACTCGATTGAAACGTCGATTTGTAGTGCCGCGAGTTGGCAGATACTCGGCCCGAAGTCATGGCGAAGCCCGACCAAGTTTTGGTCATCGAGCCACGCAACGAGTTGCGATTCAGGGGTATGCGCAATATCATTATTTTTTTATCGCCATCCTCAGATCGGATTCGTCATATCATCATTCTCCCTTTTCCTCCCCCCACGAATATTTCGATTGACGCAAATAATGTGCTCGGGACCGCGTGCAAAACGTTCGACGTGCTCTCCCGATCTTACCTCTTCGTCGCGCACCCCCCCCCCCCCCCCCCCCCCCCCCCCCCCCCCCCCCCCCCCCCCCCCCCCCCCCCCCCCCCCCGCCCCCCGGCACGCCACACATTAATGCTGGCGACCAAAATTTGCGAAAACGATTCTCGTTGAGGAAACGATGGAAAAATATGTTTTCGACGGGTTTTAGCGAGATTACACGCAAACCCGATGGCAATCGCGGCCAATGTGCTGTCAAGCGTCTCTTAACGTTTTGCCTCTTTCACTCTTCGCTGAAAGAGCACGCTCGATATTTCGCGGAGATCCAATTATTTGTCAAGGCTTTTGTTAAAAGAAGACAATTTCAGGGCCTTTCACAGGTGCGCAAGTGACGTCTTACATCAGTCTAACGAATCCTTCGACGAGCAAAGTTTATTTCAAAATAAAGACCACTGCCCCGAAGAGGTACTGTGTACGGCCCAACAGTGGAGTCCTGGTACCCAAACAATCCACTCATGTCGCAGGTGGGTCAACAGTCCAGGAGACTTTATTTATTCCCAAAGATTACGTCGTAATTACACTTTCCTCCGTTTACAGTCTGCTTACAGCCACTCAACTTTGATCCTTCGGAAAAGACCAAACACAAGTTCATGGTTCAGACGGTGATAGCGCCGGAAGGTGATGATCCTGACAACCTGAACGATGTGGTGAGCGCTATTAGAAATGTTGTCTTTTTTATCTTCTTTGTAGTACCACTGAAGCTCGATCTGCAAGTTCCAAAATTTTATCGACTTGCCACAATTCTAGGCCTTCAATGATGTTTTTTTATTATTTCTCTAAATTGGATATTCCGAATGTACAAGTGATCAGCCGCTAAGATCTGGAATGAGGACGGCTGATGGGAGGACGTTTTTTGGTCTTCTCTGTACACAAAAATGAAGGAACGGCGAGGGAAAGAATAAAACGTTTTTTTTCGTGTTTCATTGGCAGTGGAAAGATACAAACCCGAACCAGATGATGGAGCATAAGCTTAAATGCATTTTTGAGAATCCAGTAAGCACTAATGCGGCGGCAAAGCCGGCAGCAGCCACGGCGGCACCAAAGGCGGATACAAACACTAACGGGAAGAACAAAGCGAGCGGCGACACGGCCAAAACGTCTCTCAAGGTAAAAACATTGGCTGCTGGAACAATGGGAATTACTCGCAAATATATTTTAACGTCTTCTCCCTTTCAAAGGGAATCGACGAGACCGAGGAAAAGTTGAAGAAAGCTGCGCAAGAAGTTTGCCAGTTGAGGGTAGAGGACAGCCAACTGCGGCAGGAATATCTCCAACTCAAGGTGAATGATCTCGTTCTCGAGTTCTACCGAGTTCTATCTATTAACATTTGGTTGAGTTTGTTCTATAACAGAATTTTTCCGATCATTGGCTGCTCGGGTAGGATTCTTGTTGACTGGAAGTACAAACATCCATTCGCAAACGCGTTTTCGTTTTTTCGAATTATTCAGATCTGAGGTTCCCAAAGTCTTAAAGTTATGTCAATTACAATCTCTTACAGCCAAAAACGAAGTAAGAAAAAGCTAGAAATGTCATCAATGTTACAAAAGTCAGTGATCAGTCATACAAAAACGATTCGGAAGGAAATCCTAGGCAACGCGCAGAGTTTCGGAAGTACTCGAAACATATGTGGGGACTCAGACATTTGCAACGCGTAAACGCACGAGACTCCATAACTGCAGTTTCATAAACTTGCAATGGAAAGTGAAAATATTCTTTTTTCGAAATTTGAGGGTATAAAAATGAATTGAAAAACACAGTTATCGATATAACACCTTGATTCATTTAATTACTGTCAACTTCAAATTTTTCCGAAAGAAACCTCGAAAAGTTTGTAAAAGTAGTGTTTAAATATCCAAAATCAAAGCAAGGGGCCTCGCGATAAAATTTGCTACTGGCTGGCTCGATCATTTTGGAATCCCCTGACCTCTGATAATGGATTTAAAATAATTTGACGAACCTCATATCCCTACGCTATCACTTGACGAATGTTCGTTTGGGGTTTGTCGGGTGAGCAGGAGGAGATGCTGAAGTGGCGAACCGCCGCAATGGAGAAAGGTGTCAACGTTACGTCGAGCACCCGCCTAACGTCGCCGAATCCAGCCGATCGGCACAGTACTCACGTGTTACCAATGACACCAACGAGCGTTATACTGGCCGTTGCAATGGTCATAGTCGGTTACTTCCTTGGAAAACTGATCTGAGCAGCGAAACTTTATCCGCAAAGAAAAATGCATACCTTGGCGCGTATAGTCCCTTTGGCCCCTCTCTCTTTAACTCTCCATTCGTTACTAGAGCTGACTTCCTCCCCCCTCACCACCGGACTCGTCATTCCGTTTCCTTTACATCCACTATACTTGCCTTCCCCTTCCCCAACCCCTTTCGCTCCAACACTTTTATTCGAATCGCAAATACGATTTGAGTTTGATGTTCTTAACTCCCGCTCGTTAATGATTGTGAATAATAAATAATGTTATCAACGTTTATGGTTCGGCATGGTCTACGTACACGTAGAGAGAGGGAGTGAGAGAGAGAAGAATTCCACAACGTGGAGCGGCGCAAGTTAAACGAGAAATAAAATAGCAAGTAATAGCCACTCGCAGAACTTTTATTTCTCGAGAGGGATCCGATTCGCGCGTGTTAAACAAAACGAAAAGAAAAAAAACTACTCAACAGTCTCTTTTTTCCGTCTCATTCATCTCCAGTCAACACATCTCGCGATTTTCATTTGTACTTAAAATTTATCCCTCTTTTTGTTTTTTTCTCGCATGCTCCCGCGTTCAAGAATGTTTCGTCAACGTGTGACGGCGAATAACAACAAAAATGTGTACATTATCGAAACAAACAAACAAAATATATACTACAGCGTAGTCGACTATATCTCTGCTGATGTGCGCGTTATAGAGTAAAAACGAAAAAAAAAAAAGAAAAATCGCTAATTCGCGGTTACGAATTCGTACTAGTTGTGTGACTAAGATTTAAAAAAAGAAAATACGAGGATTAATACAAAACGAAAAATATTACACTAACGAAAAGTCCAACGCTGCAGGGCAGTTCAAAACGAATCTTTTTTTTTAGTCTTATTTTTAAAAAAGTATTGTACATCACAAATCCTATGTGAGGGTAAGAATCGCGGAGGGAAGAGATCAATATACATTCTCGGGTGTTGGGTGGGTTTGGGCGATTTCCAAAAAAACGAAAGAAACGGTAAAACACGGGGGTTAACAAATAAAATCACACAAAAACGCGTAAGTGAATGTTTAGCGGTGAGGTAGGATGGCAAAATGGTTTTTACTGGAAGAAAAAAAAGAAGAAATATATATAAAAAGAAGGAAAAACGTAACTATACGTAATCGTCTTTCGTGCAACGGAGCTCTCTCCCTATGGGATCCCATCGCGCGCTATAATTGATGCACTTTATTTACCAATCCATCGGTGTTATTTTTAATTATTTATGTTTGTCTTACGAAACGATATAAAGGAAGAAAAACGAACGGAAAAACATATATATAAAAAAAGAAAAAAGAAACGAATTCGCGTGGAATAAATATATCCAAGATGTCACATTCGAAGAGCTCTTGTGCTTTTGTACCTTCTCATCTTGAAGCCAGCTTTTTTTTACTTTTACCTTCGAAATCGACGTGTTGTTTATATCGCCATTTATGTACGGCGAGTATACCATAAGATTGGAAGGCTGTCCGGCGAACTCTGAAAAACCTTTTTGCGTTATAAAAGCTACGAAATGTACATTTGTATCGATAGAAAAATGTTTCGTTTTACGACGAGGAAAACTGTGGTGAATTTCTGTTCGAAGGGGGATGGAATTTAGCTCGAATTCCTTTTTTTCTTGTTATATTCGGTTATTCGGTACAAAGCTTTCACTGGGGAGTCTTCCGACGATTTGAGATCGGAGAGTTTCATTATCGTGCGAATACCCAATCCGAGGATTGCAGAGTTGACCGTCATGGCGTTGATTAATCTCTCCGTATACGAAGCTAATATACATGTTGGTGTATTCACGTGTGTCACGGGCGAGCGTCTCCTGGGAAGAGGACCTCGCGCGATCATTGATACAACGTTGTTGTCCATAAAACAAACAAACAAAAAATAGCCACCGCGAGCCGTTAATAACTCGTCGTTCTTCTCGTGAGATGGATGGAATATCATCGTTGCTTACGATAAAGTCATTCGAGCGAGTCTCTCGGTAGTAACGACGCAAAAAAAAAACAATCCTATTTACAGCTTCACGTGCAAGCGCGTTCGTGTGTATGAGTCTGTGTGTATGTGTGCATTCGTAATTATAATCTCGTGAAGTACGGAGGCATTGATTGCGACATTAAAAAACGAAAGGAATTAGTATATACTAATCGTTATAGGGTGTTTCTTGTTTTTCAACTTTTGACATGATAATCACGTCACTCAGCCATCCCGTACTAACTAGAAAATCGTAACTGTTTATTTTGAAATATTATTTTAATGAATTTTAAACGGTCGCTAACGTGTGTCAAAGTTTGAAGAAAAGAAGAAGCAAAATACTTGAAAGTTTCCATGTACGCGCATTGTATGTCTGATTAGAAGTTTTAAAAAAACGTGCTTCATCTTATTCCAGTGTGACAGTTGACTCAGCTCGCTAGCCCACAGCCCATACCTAGCGACCCGATGCGATCTAGCAAAACGTCCGCCGTAAACGGAAGTATTCGTTTATTCCCAAAGTATTCCACGGGCACAAGTGTCATGATACTTGAAAACTACGTTATCATCACATTATACTACCCTCCTATCACTATTGGTTGCCTTTGTTTGCCTGATGTTTCATTTTTCTTGTCACGATTGTAGCTTTTTAAGTAAATAAAAGAAATATTTGAAATACATGAAAAAATCATTTATAACCGACGTTGGTGATTGGGCGGTCGAGATGCGGCTTATATTCGGTGCGGTGACCGCTTAGGCGTCTTCTGGTTGGCGCATCGGCCAGCGAACGGGAGGCCGTTTTTTTCCGAGACTTTGTTGTGGATACTTTAACATTAAGTCTAGACACCAAATAATCAGAGAAATATA
Organism: Ophioninae sp. B BG-2022a; assembly: GCA_030522765.1. NCBI lineage: Eukaryota > Metazoa > Arthropoda > Insecta > Hymenoptera > Ichneumonidae > Ophioninae sp. B BG-2022a. Next base: position 5,504 of record JAPYZJ010000760.1, read on the forward strand.
GGGTCGTTACCCGCACGGGTTTTCCATAGTTTCCCCGTGTTCTCGGCAAGTGGGGTATAGCGTAGTTACGTCGGTTGTGGACGCACCGTATATAGGTTAGCGAAGTGCGGGTAGGAAGTGATAGGAAAAAGGCGCTGGGGTAGGAAACCCGAATTTCGATTGGCCAGAAGCCTCAAAATACCGAATTTTAATATTCCGAAACTACAAATTTCGTAAAGCTTTTTCTGGCATAAAATTGTAATTTCGGAAATTACTAAAATCTATAATATTAAAATCCGGACTTTTCAGCCTTGTGGTCAATCGAAATTGTTCTACCCTACCCCCAAGAGTATGCATGGAATAAAAAAATCTCCCCTTAAAAAGAAATTTTACTTGGTGGCGAGACCTAATCTTGAGATTTACAATATGCCCAAAGGCGAAAAAAATGTTTCCAAAGTGTCTCGGTCGAATGAAAAGGTGACGCGTGAAATTATCAAGAAAAATGTTCGATTGGAATAAGAAGCACCCTAACCCCGATATACGATAAGCCCAACAATCGAAGGATCACTTTTTTACCAAAGTTTCGGCCCTCAACAGGTATATCTTCGTCAAACAAAAATTCAAAAAAAAAGAAAAAGGCCATTCTTGTTTCTTATTCGTCAATCGGAATTGAGGAAAATCATCTCATGTTGATCTCGGGTTACTAGAGTATTTGCTTGATTTTGTTTTTTGGCGTCCTTTGTAAGATTTTGCTTCACAGCTGATGGAATAAATACTAATGCGACTTCAAAGATTATAAATCTGATAAAAAAGATCACGCAGAATTAACCAAGGGAGTGTCGTGAAATCGAATTCTTTCTACAAAAAAGTATCAACTGTTTTTTTTTTCTTATAAAAAAATAAACCGCAACTGGTCGATACGTCGATGTTAATGAAACGGAAAAATTCACTCCTGAGGCACCCTTTAAAATTAACTCACCGGCTCGCCGTTCACGTACTGTTTTTTATATACATTAGTAACCTTTTTGACCGGTGCGGACAGTAAAATTCGGAATTACGAAAACTATAGACTTCCTTATATCCTGAAGCTTTATCATTTTCGCGAAAGATGTCCTCCAGATCTTTTTTATATTTGACACGTACACGCGCACACATATATATGTACATATATTCGTAATCGCAACTACATTCCTGATTCAGTAGTTTTTATTCGATCGTGCTGTCTAAGAGTGACCATGACCAACTCCTCAAGTTACTTCGTTTCTAATATCCAATACTTATATCTTTCCGATCGAAATATCATCAATAGTGCCGAATTTGAAAAATCTTATTTCCCGAATAACAACAATTTACGAAAATAGCGAAATTTTCAAATCGAATTACAATTGTATCGTCGACCGTGATTCGTCCATTCTGTACTGAGCTCGCGATTAACGCGCAGAAATTTTCTATAATACGATATAGGCGGGCAAAAAATATCAAAGCGCGCGCACACACAGCACAGCCCCCAAACGGGCGTCTAGTCGCATCGTGCAACCTCCGTTAATAAAAGTGTGCAAAAATTCACTAACTCTAATAATCATTTAGCTACCGAAAACATCTTAATGTTATTAAACGTGTAAATATAAATAAAATGGAAATTCATTTTAGCTTGAACTCGAAGCATGATGTTTTTTGCAATTTTTACAAACTGCAGTTATAACTGCAAATAATAGTTATAACTGACAACTAGGTTTTCCCTTGCGTGGATCTCGGAAATTTTATTAATATACTTTCCAATCCATTGAAGGATGATTTTTTTTAAAAGCCAATAGATATCATTCTGAATCTACAGCCAATAGACTGAATAGCAATTTCAAGTAGTTGTCAAATTGTGCAAAGTGTAAGTTTTACGCAGTATTTCGAAATGTAGATGCGCAGAAGGAGGTCGCCGTTCCAGTGTCACGCTCGCGGAGAAGATAATTTTCGAATGTCTGCACTTCCGAACGTCTACCGTACGTCCTCGACGAAATAATCGAGAGCGAGGGATGTCAAGATCCTCTTTCACTTTTTATTCTCAACGTTTATACATCATAGCGCCTGATTTCGTTGCCCGCGCCATTTTCTTCGTATGTTCTCTATAACGTTTTTTCGACGATATCAAATGAAAAATAAAAATAAAAACTTAACGATTCAGACGATGTTGAGGCCAGCCATGGAATTCTCGAGCGTCTTGAGTAAGGATAAAGAAAAGAAAGAAAATTTGCGATTATTCGTTTTCACAAGGGTGAGACGTTTAACTCAGAGATTAATGTGGGCTTTACCGTTATGTCCCAAAGTACGAGCTGACCGTCCAACCCACTTGTGCTAAATTCGTTCGGCGACATTTTCCTTATGCACGTTATCGTATTCTGATGTATGCTGTCGAGAACACTGTCGTTCGTCTCCGTTCTCGCGTGGCGGTCGAGCGACTGAAACTTTCGCATTGCCGATGTACCCGCGGTTTCGCGCTTTTGCGAGTTATCCAACTTCGATACGAAGTGTAATTGACCATTCTTGAGGGAATACAAGATAGGAACGCAACTGTGTCCCTGCGTGTCAAAAAAGTAACTGCGTCAAATTTGCATTGCTCCGAATTGTGTCCATCGCATCGCGATGTGCAATTAACGGTCCAAGACTTTCTTGCTTGCTCGCGATAGTACGGAAAAAGAGATGTACGGTCAGTGTTAGGTCTCTGAGAAACCAGATATAGAGTGTGAACTGTCGAGGAATAAAAAAAGTGTACTTACAGCTGCGACTATCGAATTGGAACTCATCCATACGCAACTCATAAATGGTAAATGCTTTGTGTAAAGTCTGACCACGGCGTTTCCTTTCGTCGCGTCGGCCACGCATATTGACGAATTGTGCCCAACCCAACATATCTTATTGCCGCAAGGACTAAATGCAACTGCGTGTATCCAGCCACCTAGGAAAAACGAACGATTCTTATTCACGATTTTCTTCAGATTTGATACATTACCCGGAGATATAAAACGCTACTGATAGATTTGGAGTTTCCTGCGGTATAATTTCAACGACTTCTGGATTCGTACAGCAGTCTTTTTCAGTAATGAGCACTGTCTCACTCACCGCCGTTCGGCGAGTTTGGAAATTCCGCCAGTAATGCGCCAAGGGTCGATGTGGCACCCCAAGGGCCTGGCCCTGGCGCGTCTTCGACGTCTTTGACGTAAGCACCGAATACTCTAACTTTCCAGTCCGTCGAGCCGGCAACCAAAACCTTGTTGTCGGGGTGCCAGTCGATCGCCGTGACCGTCGACCTCAGAGGACGCTTTATGTGTTTCGAGAGCCACCAATTGTTCTCGGGTACGAAAAAACTTACCGATACCAATTTGTCTCCGACACCAACCGCGAATTTATTTTCTGTCAACATAAATTCATCTGCGCGTAACTTTGTCTATTCAAAGCTGAAACGATGCATCCCGATTATCCCTTAGAGTAAATGTTTCGAAATATTTTTGAGACGGTACGTAATAACTAAAGGCTTCATCTTCTGGATGTGATACTGAACCAACATTCATAGATTCTTGCACCATGAGAAGTGTATTGCAGGGAGCCTTCGAAATGGTGTTTTAATTGAGTTAATTATGGTTTGAACGGAAAAATCCCTTGGTTGTACTAGAAAAAAAAATGATCCTGGATACTTGAATCGTTGTATTCTAACAAGAAACAACTTTGCAAAGTTCAAAAAAGTATCTTGCCGAATTATAGGTCTTTCAAGGTTATGACTTTCCGATTGATACAAAGCATACAAAAAAGTATAAGTAAAAACTGCCAGAGTGTAATACAATCGATGATTGCAAAATTTCTCTGTGTACCTGCGGGGCACGTGTGTAAAAACTAATGGTGTAATTCTGTACAGAAATTCAGCAATCATAATTTCTGGCACATAAATGATTATTTGGTTGCATCGGAATTTGCAATGGCTGCATGATAGTCGTCGAAAATACTTGGTTAAAATTTACCCTGAGGCGACCATTTGACACAGACGGCAGCTCGATTACTCCTAAGAATGACCCAAGCGGGAATCCACTTTCCGTCATTGTCAAGGCTCCAAACATAGGCGTTCTTATCTGCGGCGCAAGTAACTATGCGATTGGTTTTTGGCGCCCAGTCCAGGCACATAACTGTCATGTCGTGAGCGCGGAGAACGGCGGCTTGTTTCCATTGAGAGCCGGATTGTTTGTACACATGAACTTCGTCACTTTTGGGACATACAGCAACTTCTATCGTTTGTACGTGAAGAAAGACGAAGGAAAGGCATAGACGAATAAATAGTTTTAACGGCGCTTTCGCAACAATTGACATTTTGTTGGAAAATTTATGCGTTCGACTAACCCGTTCTATCCTTGTTCCAGGCGTGACAGGTGATGGTCTGGAGACCGAAAGTGTAAGTTTCCGTCATTCTTTACCAAATTTCACGTCCCGTGTCGTGGATAACGTTGAAAATTGGGAGAAAAAGAAACAAGCGTCCGGGAGAAGGGTGAATCACCGGGAAGGAAGTTGACCTGGGTGCGGCCAATAATTCGAATAAGATAAGAATATATGAGAAAAACAAAATCGCCGTTTGTTTTCTTATAACAATGAACTGTGGGAAATTCGTGGACTGTTCAAAGTCTACACGAATTTCCGGTTAGACTATTTTTCAAAAATTGTCCTTTTTACGAACACGAGTATCTCGGATTGACAGTTCATTCGTCGGCAGGGGGTTAGTTCTATTTTTCTTCTCCCTTTTTTCGTGCAGCCATGAATAACGCACAACATGAGCGTTGAGGTCGCGCACGAAATCCGTTCGTTCACTTCAAACAACAGCCTAACGCCATCTAGCGGCGAAGACGATTAACCGTGATCTACTATGCGCGTACTCGCGAGATAAATAGGATGCGAGAATTTGAGCGTTCCCAGATAACCGCGTACCGCTACCTCCGTGAAGTTGGCCGCCCGATATGATCATCAATGATTTTAATACATTTTTATCGCTTGAGAATCTTTGAGAGTTCATAGACTTTGAGAAAAAAATAATTTTCATTTTCGCGTGAAGTTAGCCTCCAGATTTTACTAAAAACGCCCTTCCAGATTTTTTAAAAATCGTTTTAGAGGATTTGAGAGATCAATAAAATCGTTTGAGAGTTCCCTATTTGAACTTATATTCGACCGACTCGTTTGTGACCGTCACCGTATTGAATTTACAACTTTCCTGTCGGCATTCTGAACTGATACATGCCTATTTCGGTTTGAGAGAGCCAAACAAACACTGGCGAGGCATCCCGACTCCGGATCGCGATCACTACGCCGGAGGAACGTTGGTCCTTGACGGCAGCTGGAACAAGATTCCTCGAAAGATCAGTCTGTCAAAAATTCACAATCGGGATCTACGGGTTCGAGTAAACTCAAACACCTTTGAACGACTTATACTTCGCGCGGCTAGGGCTAGCACGCGAGAACAGCGTCGCAGCATTCTTTGCTCAAAAACTATTAACTCTCAAAGGATTTGTCTTTTCTCTCAAACTCTCTCAAACGATTAACATTTATTGATTTATTTATGATCATATCGGGAGGGTAACTTCACGGAGGTGCTAATTAAATGGCTGTATAGTCGAATTGCTCACGAGCGAACCAGCCGAAAGTAAACAAAGAAAGAAAGAGCGGGTACAGGCGCTACTAGCGGTAGATTAGGGAACAACAAAAAGTGGTCATTTTGGGTCGCAAAAATACTAAACGTGCTAGCGTTCTGTGTGCAGTTTAAGAATCTGTGCGAATAATTGATTCTTTCTTCGATAAAGACTTATACTCGTCAACGTCGTTAATAAGTTGTTCGCTTTTGAACTCAAAACACATTCGAGGTTAATGTAGATATGGCATCGCCTAAGGTAGATTGGGGTGCGTTTGGCGACGAATTCGAAAAATTAACGGATCAGGTAACCGTTGCTTTCCTCTATATCTCTAAAGGAATACAACGAGACAGGAATAACCTTTATTCGGAGTACATTAGTGTGAAAGGGATATTATATCGTGGCATTATAGGTAACAAGTTTGGGATTGGCGAAAACGGATGATGCTACCCCAGCTGCATCGGCGGCTCTTCCAGTGGTCACACCACCACCGAGCACCGATGATGATTCTAAAAGCAGCGACGACAAGGCCGACGAACCCATATCACCGGCAGAAAAATCATTGCTGCAGAAAATCATTCGAAGAGGTTTGGTCGAAACAACGAAAGATTTGGAAATTCAGCGCAAAGACCCCTCATCGCCGTTGTACAGTGTAAAATCGTTTGAGGCGCTTCACCTGTTAGTCTTTCAACTTTTATACTTTGACCGTTGCATCACTGATAGAGCGATATTACTCAATCTCTTTTTTCTTCGCTCATAGAAAACCTGCCCTGCTTAAGGGTGTCTACGGAATGGGATTCAATGCGCCATCAAAGATTCAAGAAACAGCCCTTCCAACATTACTTGCCGATCCGTATGTACTCGTTGAATATGGTCGTTTTACTAACAATAATAAATAGATGTGTTAATAATGAGTTTGCCATGCATCTTCATTTTGAGAAAATTCCATTTTTGCTTTTGCTACAAGCAATTTAAACGATCTCAATGTAGATTTCAAAAAGGCATCGCTCTTCGTTAATGACTTTTTGCAAAAGTCCATCCGCAAGCGGAAAGGACATAACTTTTGTCAAGTTCCTTTCTATCTCAATGCATGGAGAACCTAAATGCGAAGATCAAGGTCACTCGAGAAACTATTATTTACAATTGTTTTTGTTATACACACGACGCCCATAATTGTTCTAGGCCTCAAAATATGATCGCCCAATCTCAATCGGGAACTGGCAAAACAGCAGCGTTCGTGCTTGCCATGCTTAGCCGGGTTGACACATCGAAGAATTATCCCCAAGTTTTGTGTTTATCACCGACTTATGAACTGGCGATACAGACAGGCGAGGTCGCCGCGAAAATGTCGCAGTATTGTCCAGAAATAAAAATCAAGTTTGCCGTAAGGGGGGAAGAAAGTAACAATCACCTTATTCCTTATTGCTATACATTCATCTCATTCATCAGCAAACTCTGTAAAATTATATATTTTCTTTAGTACCTCGAGGAACTCAAATAACCGATCACATTATAATCGGCACCCCGGGCAAAGTTCTAGATTGGACAATGAAATTCAAATTTTTCGATTTGAAGAAAATATCTGTGTTTGTTCTGGACGAGGCTGATGTTATGATTGCGACACAGGGTCATCACGATCAATGTATACGGATTCATAAGTAAGAAACATATTTGGTCTATCGTAAAAGACGCAGACGGCGATTGTATGAATATTGTTATTTCTATTCAAGGTCTCTTTCGCGTGACGCTCAGATGATGTTTTTCTCGGCTACATACGATACTTCTGTAATGGAGTTTGCCGAAGTCATCGTTAGTAATCCATTGATAATAAGGCTTTTGAAGGAACAAGAAAGCTTGGACAACATCAAACAGTACTATGTTAAATGTCAAAATGTGGAGGAAAAGTATACCGCCATTACGAATATTTATGGGGTCATTACGATCGGTCAAGCGATTATATTTTGCCACGTGAGTCCGAGCTCATTCTTTCAAACTATATGCCGACAAAGCTTCTGATAATCGTGTTAAATTTTACCGCAGACAAAGAAGACTGCAAGCTGGCTATCGAAAAAAATGGTCAGCGATGGTCATGCGGTTGCTCTGTTATACGGTGATTTAACAGTAGAACAGCGCATAGCCGTATTGGATCGTTTCCGAGCCGGTCTTGAGAGAGTTCTTATTACCACAAATGTGTTGGCGAGAGGTACCAAAAATTCCAAATACTTGGTGATAGTTACTTTCACATGTTCTTCAACTAAAATCTAGTTTCTTCGCTGACAATTCGTTAAAGGTATTTTTCAAGTCACTAAAGGCACTTTTTTCACTCCAGGTATCGACGTTGCCCAAGTAACCATAGTCGTCAACTTCGATCTTCCAATTGATGCCAATCGCGAGGCGGATTGTGAAACGTATCTACACAGAATAGGTAGAACGGGACGTTTCGGTAAATCCGGTATAGCCATCAATTTAGTAGATTCGCCTCACGCGATGAAGATTTGTGACGACATCAGCAAGCACTTTGGTAAAAAAATTCATTATCTCGACGCCGACGATGCCGATGAAATTGAAAAAATTGGTGCATAGTTTTAATCTCTTTCTCATACGGAAATATAAGAGTATCATTTAGGATTGCGAACTCATTCTCGTTGTAAGAAAGGCCCAAAAATACGTGATTTTTTGTACGAAATAATTCAAACCTTGCTCTTTATAACGCCAATATTCCCGCGACAAACACTGTACATTTTACTTTTCCTTAGTGACCCCGTGTACGGACGAACCTTACGAGACCGTAGCACTTAAGAATCAAAGCCTATTTTTATATGTTCGATAGGATGCGACATCCGTATGACGTACGATTGAGTTTATTAAACGTCAAACATTAAATTTGGCAATGAAACTGTGTATATGCGTTTTTATCGTGTTTCGAGGAAAATATGACGTCCCCATCCTTACAGAACGCCTTATTTCGTATATGTGGAAACAAATCGGAATACAATTTTTACAACGGTTGCAAAGAAACAAGAAGGACGCTTGATATATAAATTTTAAGCGGCCTGTTCGTATCTTTGGAACCGTTGTAAAAAATTAATTTCTTTATAATTAAAACGTACATTTATTTACGCTAAATGTGAAAAATAAACATTAATGTTTAAAAAAGTAACATACAACTCGAGTCCTCTATTTGCCATCGTACGGAAAGTAGCCTACGACGACCTTTTTACACAGGCAATCTCAACACGTTCGATCATTCTTTAAAGAAATTATTCGGATTCTTCTTTTAAGGATTGTACGGACTATTACCAACCGCATTGCATTTGCCGGGATCCATTTGTTTCTCGCAGTCGTGCTAAACCTATGCTTCAGGCTAATTTATCCGTACGCATGTTCGCAATGTTGCGATATAAATAGGCAAACACAACTGAGATCGAAAAATGTATCAGTTTCATTTAAAGTTTCGACACGAATTTACGGAGGACTCTTTTGTGTACGTACGCGAGAATCCTGTTAAGAGAAAGAACTCAAGCTCGGTTAAGAGAGTGGGGCCATTTTGGTGTTTGTAAGTTGAGCCTGAAAAAGATTTTCCGCGTGTTCGATACAAATGACAAATGACGATATCCACATCTGAAACGTAGCTTCCAGAAAATCAGTATCGGCGATGAACATTGACAATGGGCGAAAAATTATGCTTCTTCGGGACGTCCGTGTAATTGTTCTTTCAAAACGACTCCCGGTGACTCGAGGAATGTTGCGATGTCGTGACAAAAAAGAAAATGGTTTTGTTGAAGAAATCGAGCGTAAGACAGTCACGCTCACAATCAATGATCGCGGTAACTTTCCTAGAGGCTTTACAAAAAAAAATGCACGCAGCGGATCTTGCTACAACATCACCAAATGCAATTGTTTTTTTCCTTGTTGCGAATTTGACAAGTTCACCATTTCTTTAGAACGAAATTCAGTCTTTGAAGAATGGCCCTTTTTTTACATTCCCATACCGCCCATACCACCCATTCCTCCCATACCGCCCATACCGCCCATGCCACCACCCATTCCAGGGTTGTCTTCTTTTGGCAATTCCGTGACGACGGCTTCGGCAGTGGTAAGCAGAGACGCGACACCAGCTGCGTCGGTCAGTGCAGTGCGGACGACTTTGGTAGGATCGATAATACCCTTCTCGATCATGTTGACGTATTCGTTGTTCATTGCGTCGTAGCCAAGTTTTCCTTCGGACACTTTCGCGACGACGAGACTCGCGTCAACACCGGCGTTCTGTGCGATTTGTTGGCAAGGCATACGAAGAGCATTCGCTACTATTTGAATTCCCATCGCCTGATCGTTGTTCGACGGTTTGAGAGCGTGAAGAGCGGGAATGCATCGCAGGAGGGCGGTACCACCTGAAAGACCAACAGATTTTATTCCTCGATTCAATGCCCTAATACTTGATACTTAGAATACACGTCTTCCAATTGTTCCTGTTTGCGGCTGAGAAAACGATGATCTTTCTTATTAAATATTACGAGTCGGAACTCTTACCTCCAGGAACAATTCCTTCTTCGACAGCCGCTCGAGTAGCGTTAAGGGCATCGTGAACGCGATCCTTCTTTTCATTGACCTCAACCTCGCTGCTACCTCCGACTCTGAGAACAGCCACACCGGCCGAGAGTCTCGCGAGACGTTCCTGCAACTTTTCCTTTTCGTACTCGGAAGTCGTTTCGGCGATTTGATCTCTGAGTTGATCGGCGCGTCTGTCGATGTCGCTCTTGCTACCCTTGCCCTTGAGCAAGAGTGTATCTTCTTTGGTGATAACAATTTCGCCAATTTGGCCAAGATCGCTAGCGGTAACATCTTCGATTTTGACAAGATTGGCGTCGTCACCGAAAACGATTCCGCCTGTCGCTATAGCCATATCTTGTAGAGTGGCTTTTCGGTTGTCGCCGAAGCCCGGTGCTTTTACAGCGGCGACCTGAAGCCCGATCTTCAGTCGGTTGTATACGAGGGTGGTCAGTGCCTCACCATCGATATCCTCAGCGATAATCACCAAAGGTTTGCGCATCGAGCTTGCGAGTTCAAGCGCCGGAACGATGCTCTGTATCGATGAAATTTTTTTCTCGCTGAACAGTACGAGGGCGTCCTGAAACTCAACCTTGGCTCCTTTCGATGAGTTTATGAAGTACGGGGAAATATATCCACGATCGAATTTCATGCCCTCGATAACTTCGAGTTCGTCGTTCAGCGTTTTGCCATCTTTTACCGTTATCACTCCCTCTTTGCCAACCCGCTTCATCGCGTCTGAGATCAAAGTGCCAATAGCCGTATCACCGTTCGCCGAAATCGTAGCTACCTGCGCTATTTCTTCGGGTGTCGTTACTGGTTTGCTCAAATTCTTCAACTCTGACTTCACCGTGTCCACGGCCAACATGACACCTGGCAAAATATCCTTTCGGTATTAACATATTCAAGTTTTTTTAATTAGTCAACAAACTAATAAAAATCAACTAGTTTTATTAGTCAACAGACTAATTAAAAAAGACTAGTTTTATTAGTCAACATACTAATTAAAAAGACTGACAAGGGGGAAGCTGCGATGTTGTGACTACGGATTTTCTTCGAACTCTGTAAACTTTTAGTAGCCCATCGAAACAACATAATGTACATGTAAGGTGTACTTATTGGGCGTTTTCAAGAAGATCGTAAGAGAAGCTGTACGTGTCGAATATGTTCCGGTACGTTGTCATTATGAGTACGAAATGGCGGCGGTCAAGTAGTTAGCGCCCAAGAACCGTTATCGGTGATACGTCGACGGAACGAGACGAGACTCGCTCTTCGTTTCGTAAGATTATATCTCGTTTCAACGCTGCAACGTATCCTTTCGTAGATGTTACAATCTACAGTTATTATAACGAGACAATACGCATAAACTTTTATGTTCCCATGCTTCTTTACCTGATCACTGATTCATATTATTACAACAAACATATAATATTTGTAATTATCGATATCGATATCGACTTGGCGATAATCATGAAGACAATATTTGGTGTAATAATAAAAATTAGCGAGCAGTCAAATAACACACGTAGTTTCTCATTATAATAGCTTTGAATTGCGATATTTATCAATTGTTAAAAAATATATATTTTTTAAATGTTTTCTAAATCGTAATATTTATGAAAAAATATGACTAGTGTTAAAAAAGTATAAATTTAGAAAAAACGGTGAGTGGTTCTCTTTTCGGGGATGTGGCATTACGGAGCATGAACGTCATTGACTCGACCACCATCTTGTGCTCATAGTTGCAACGCAGCGGTACACGTTCGACGCCTAAAACTTAACATGCGAGTTTTTCCATAAATGCACGCTGTGGTCTACCAAAGGATTACTAGAAATAAAAAATGAAATTGCTAAACATCATACAATATTAAAGTTCTCGGACTCGTATGACAATGACAAAAGTTAACACAAGAATTGGATGCGCTCTACGTCTCTCCAGACGAACGTAACACAGATTTCACCAAGTATTATGTTGATAAAATACTAACGAAAATGGAACAAAAAAGTAAGCGTTGTTACGTGACAACCTAAAAAAGATGTTTATATTTCAACGATGAGCAAAATGAGGCTCTGTCGGTGCTCTCTCGTGTAACGAATAGAACAATTAGTATAATTAATTGTACATCAATGCGAATGAACTAATAGTTGACCAACCTCTTCTTATTTCTACAGGATTGGCCCCTTTGCTGATTTTTTCAAAGCCATCTTTAGCTATCGCTCTAGCCAAAACGGTGGCTGTCGTGGTTCCATCTCCAGCTTCCTCATTGGTGTTATTCGCAACGTCCTGTACCAGCTTTGCTCCAATATTTTGGAATTTGTCCTTGAGCTCTATTCCCTTTGCCACGGTGACTCCGTCTTTTGTGATTTTTGGACTGCCCCAGCTTTGCTCGAGTATTACGTTTCGTCCCTTGGGTCCCATGGTAACGGCTACAGCGTCGGCAAGAATGTCTACGCCTTGCAGCATAAGAGCTCGTACCTCGGGCCCAAACCGTACGTCTTTAGCGTACGAACGAGTCTGAAGCTGTATCTGACGCATAGTTGCACTTCTCATCATACTCGGTAGCCGATACATCTAGTAAACATATGAAATAGACATTATGCCCTGCTATAATAGACTCTGCAAAATCTTGTAACAAAAACCTTCCTTATTTATTCCTTTTACTCCGGGATAAGCTTCCATCTTTTCAGATTTATATTAACGCATTACACTAGATAGGGAATATATATTGAATTTGACAAAAAAGAAATTATACATGTATTTGATTAAATCTTTCTGTATGTTAAATGATTTTTTCCAACCGATCAGTACAAAATTACTTTTACATTCTCGACTCATTATCCTTCCATTATCTTTATAGATATCGGCTTTTTGCTAAAAAAATCATTTTTCTTCGATTGTATCAAAAGACGAAAATAAGTGTCCGAAAAAATAAGACCACGCATGAAAATGTATCGATTAAATTAAAGTTTGTAATTTTTATCGATCGGCAAAGTTAATTTAATTGATACACACTGCAATTAATCAATCGGCCACTGATCAGTCAAGATCGAAAAACTATTTGGAAGAAATCGGTGAAATCACGGAACAGAATTGGCCGTTCAAATTCCGCGTAATGATTCGTGAACTTTCCGTGCATGGGTTATGTAAAATCCACCGCGTGGAGAATGAGCGCGGTGTTTCAAGATAAATATATTTCTCAAAGAATTGTCAAGGGTATAGTCATTCAATTTTTGGCCTGATTGAATTGGCATCAGTTAAATGTCATAAGAGATTAACATCAATGAAATTCTTGTTAGAATAAGACTAAAAACTGAAGGAAGAGGGAACTCGTTAGCAACCGCCTGATACAACGGGAAATTCGTTAAGACGACGCACATGAACGATAATTTACGACGGTCCGATAAATTGTTTGATTTACCTTGAATCCTTGATTCGAAGTTGACTAAATGAGTTCTGAATGAAAAATTGAAGGAAATATGTGAGAATCGTCGTAGCGTTGCCGCACGCTGTTTCGCGAGTAGAATGAAAAGATAGTCGTGTGGACAGGATCTTGCTTTATCACATGGGTTTGCCCCCACCACTTTCTTACGAACCCAGCCTAACCACGGGAACACTAGCCTTGGAATATTCGTATTTATCGCTGTTTCTATGTCAATTATTCGACCGGTATGGTTTTTAAATGATTTTTCTTAATGTGTGCTCTCGTGCTGAGCACATTAGATTTACCGTATTTGTATATATTTAATGCAATTTTCTATCGAAGATAAACGTTTGGAGCCGAGCTTCTAGAACGTGCTCTGAGTGGATGACGCAATCTTTCGGTACCAGCCAATCATGCTCACGCTATAGCGTAGCCTTTCTTCTTTCCACCGCTGATTGTGCCCATTACATTTTTTTACTGTTCTCAAAATATTTCGCGCATATATTTCCATCGTTCGGTTCAATTTTTTTCATATGTACATGTTCAAAGTTGAAGCTGATCAAAGATTAGTGATCTTTTATCCGTTCGTGCTATGAGCATTTTTTATTCAGGATGTATGGACGTTTGAATAATCCATAATTTATGTTGATGAAGTAAATAATAGTAGTAATTGATTTTAGAATAGGCCGAGTGGTCGTTGAATTCGCACTTCACAAACGATTTTTTTCGTATCCGCTAATACTTGATTGTCGTTTTTCGAAAGGATCACCGACTAGGTGAAGTATACTAGATATTTCACACAATTCGACGGTTGTAACATTTACCGGAATTAATGTATCTTAGAGTAGGACTGATCGTATTTATTTTTATTTGCGGTCCAATATTAGTGAATGGAACGAGAAAACAAGTAATTTCCGATTTCACGCTGATGTTCACATCAAAAACTTGAAAAGCGTTGCCATTCAAGACTGCTGTGCATGTAAAAGGAAGAATTTCAGTATACCTATTAATAAAATTAAACTTGTTTAAACACAAAAAAATAGCGACGAACGTTCATAAAAAAATTTAGGAATCAACGAGACAACGTGTGAAATCAATTGTAGAGCGCATGCGTTGAAATTACGTAACACGGTGCCTTTTTTTGTCAGTCCCGCTTCCCTCTCCTTACTCATAGAATGAAATCAATGACCACGAGATTCGTGGTGGGGCGATAGGGCGAAGTTTCGAGAAAACGGAAAGCAGTTCCATTCCGCCGCCAAGAGTTAGGTTAAACATTTCTCGAGGCACAACGTGCACGCGTCGATTTTGCCGGTTCAAAGCACCTGGTCCAATTTCAAACGTACAAACGCAATCTAGCACAATGGTAAGTGAATATTTCGTGTATAGCGGCAATTCGATACTTTCTGTAAAATTATACGATTTATATCTTAAAACTCGCATTTTGTTTGGAGGCAGGGGAAAAAGAGGCACGCGATAATTCCAAATTATGTCGTAAGAAAGCGATACGTTATCAATTTACCCACGTTTGGTTTCTAGCGATTGTTTATTACTTGCGCTACTTTCTCGAAGGTTCTTTTCTTTCCGTTGAACAAAAGAAATCAGAAATTTTGTCCCTTAGTTACCAACGATAACAGCCGAAAATTGAACAAATTTGTTCTGTCTCTTGCTTCGTTTCCAACTATCTTTTAGAGCTCACGTGTTGTATCTCGAACGATGAAATTGGGCGCGGGATAACAATAATATACGTTGCTCAAATCCTATTTCGCTATGAATCAATCATTGACTAAACTGCAAATAAAAGTATATAAGTATAGCTTCTTTTGAAATTTTTTCGTGAAGTTTATGATGTAACAGTGCCTATTAGCATTTATGGAAAATCACTTTTTTCAGTCCGCTGCTGCATTCGCTAAACGGGTTATTCCTCTGCTGGACAGAGTTTTGGTGCAGAGAGCAGAGGCTGTAACCAAGACAAAGGGAGGCATTGTACTACCTGAAAAAGCTCAGGCTAAAGTTCACAGAGGAACGGTAGTTGCCATTGGTCCTGGATCCAGAAATGAAGTAGGCTGTGCTATAATATTGAATTCACCTTCAATAACCATGAAAGCCATAGTTAAATGAACATGCAATGTTCAAAGCCATAGTTGAATGAACATGCAATGTTCATTCAACTATGGCTGAATAAATGAAAAGTGCAATGTTTGCAAATTTATAAAAGCGCCGTTCGTTCTTCAGCATTCGCTCAACAGCATTTATTCAACTATGGCTGAAAAATGAAGAGTGCGATGTTTGCAAATTTCTAAAAAAGCCAGTTGCTGGTTATATAGCACTTATCGCATAAAGACTGCATAAAAAAAGGATTAATAGTCCAGATTTGTGGCTAATAATTTGTCCATCTCAATTAACTCATAGAAAAACTGAAAAATTAAGTCCTCAATACTTCACATTACTGCGTGGTCCCTACGTATCGTGCGTTTAACGAATGTTTTGTTTCTGTTATTTCTCAAAGCAAGGACAACACGTTCCGCTAAGTATCAAAGTAGGAGACATGGTTCTTCTCCCGGAGTACGGAGGCACCAAGGTCGAGCTTGAGGACAATAAAGAATTCCATCTTTTCCGTGAATCCGACATTCTCGCCAAGATCGAATCCTAAGGACGTTAGGCCTTCGACCGTAATTTATGGTTCGCACGGATTATAGAACACCGCGAACAAACGCAACGGAAGCTTGCTCCTGGGTTGCGAGAGACCTTTCAATACCGATAATAAGATCGCGAAAGTCAGCACGATGGTTCCACAGAAGAAAGAAGGACATTGAGAAAACAAACAAAGAAAATGGATGCGTTTCTTGATTAGAAAAAGTTCCAATCAAGTTATATTATTTGTTTGTAAGTTTGCTAGCGCGTAGATTGGATTGTTTCATACGATTTTTCAGAAGAATAAAATGATTTATTCATTACTTGGCTCGTGCTTGGTCCAAACAAATACAGTTTCGTTATGTGTATGAATGGGCGCGAGTGTGTGTGTGTGTATGTGTGTGTACAATAAAACGTGATCCTACGTTTTCTGCTGCTATTTGATCTTTATACCCTTCTTAACACTAGCTTTGATACCCGATATTTCGCCATCGTATCGACTGAGCTCGTTCCTGACTTCTCTTACAGCGCCCTTTCTGCGGATTTTAGCTTTGCGATACTTGTTTCTGTGCTTGACTCTAGGATTTCGTTGCTCCTTCTTTCGATGCGGTGTTAGGCCCTTGTTCTTCGCTATTTGATAAGTTATTCCTCTCTTCTCATCCTCTCCTTGGATAATTTCGGTCTCTTCGATCGGTACCTCTACCGCGTTTTCTGGCAATGATTCTTCCTCTGTATCCATCGATTCTTCCTCAATTATGCTTTCTTCCATAGATTCTGGTACAGGTTCGCAGTTCTCAACGCCCTTCAAAGATTTCTTCTCTTTCGATTTGGTCAAAGTTTCTTTGCTTGCAAGATTTCTATCCGCAACGTATAATTGCTTTCCTACGGAATCTGCCTCTAGGATTTCCTGAATTTTGTGGCATAGCTTTCCTTGACCGTTATCCAATTGTCCGAGAAGCTGCCGATATTGGGCCAGACGTTTGATGATCGGATGCGAATTTACGGATAATCTTTTAGCTTTTAGCGTTAGGTAGAAAGTTATGTTTACACAATAATTCAATATCAGCTCGTATTTTGTTTTCACGAAGTTGACTGCTGGACAATCCTGAAACTTGCCCGCCTCCACCAACTTGAGAAATGGAGAAAGAACGTTTTTGGCCTCCATTATCCGTTCTGTAAGAAAAAATGCAGTTTTTATAAGCGACATTTGTACCGAAGGTTATATACAAGGTGTGTATGGAAGTTCGATATATTACTTCTAAGAGGTAAAAGTAATATGCTAATAAGTTCTGAAGTGTTTTTTTTTTATAGATAATCACTCATACACGTATTCGGAATACGAAGTACCTGCAAATACAAAAAGAAAAGTTTTATCTTTGGGGAAACAGCAATCGTGAAACAAAATGTTCATAGCTTTGCATACCAACAGTTTCAATGACTCGCTTATTGCATTAGGTTTCTAAAAAATACCCACGAATATTATGAGATTCCTAAATAATGAAGGAACTTCAAAAGTAGGTAAACAGCTCTAGAAAGAGCTCTCACTTTCAAGTACCTGGCAGTACTTGAAAGTGAGGACAAGTTAGGACAAGTTTGCGTTTGACTAATAATCGGACCACTACGTGAGCACGACCTTGTGTTACCGAACAATTTTATTTAATTTCTTCTAATTTAATCATCCCCAAACACGGGGATTTTGTCCTTGGGTTTGATAGAGAAACAAGATTAAATCTTCAATAACTCAGAAAGTGTTGGTTTTTATACAGTTTATCAGACGATAGCTTGTTAATAGTATCAAATTTACTAAAACAAACGAGTTTATGGAATTACCAATCACCTTGTATAGACTGAATATTAAAAAATAATGTTTCTAGTGAACAATAATGTTTCTGAAAACAGTACCCTTGAAATCACTGACGAGAGCTTGAAATTCGGGACTTTCCTTCAACATCAAAGCTTGCTTTTCTCTCTTTCCAAGTTCGCTCAAATCAGTTTTGACGATACAGTCCTCTACTGTGTTGGCTCCTTGTTCCTCGGTATTGAGTTGAAACAAGTCAAGACCAAAGTCAGCATCGTCCAATTGTTCAGCCAATCGCTTTTGAATGTTCTTCGCTTCCTTTTCTTCCATCTCTGCTTCAGCCAGATCTTTGCGGTTCGACGACGCGTAATCCTGATCGACGTAGTCCGTGGCATAGAAAGCTCGTTTCTTTTTTCCCCAAGCCCTTTCGTCGGGCAAATCGTTATCTTTTGGCGAGCCTTCATCGTCAGATCCCACATAATCCTTGTAATCATCATCGACGTCTTCCTCCTCAGCTTCAAGGCCGTAAACTTCGTCCTCGCTGTCAAAGTTCTCCACTGTTCGCTTCTTACGTGCTTTCTCCAGCAAAAGACGCTCCTTCTCTGAATATTCATCTTCGGAGTTTGACACATCCTCGGAGTCGAATTCAATGTTCCCGTCTACCGAATCTCTCCGCATTCTGCTGATTAATCAAGAGCGGATCAGTTATACGCGTCAGTGATAAATATTGACACATGTTTTAGCGAGATGTCAACACTCGTTAGATCATTACAATTTCGAAAATAAAAGAACACTGGATTTGATTTCGAGTCTTTTTAAAATAATAATTATTACAATTTTTTTTAGACATCTCCCATATGTTTCTGAATCAATGACCACCAGGCAGAAAAAATGTTTCTAGAGTTTGAACTCATCAACGCTCATATAGGAAAACAAATTCGACAAATAGGTTATCACCACTTTTATGACCTAATTGCAGAAGAATTTTCTAATTAAAGTTTTGATAGAACATCATTAAATAATTGTTAAATTAAACTACATACCTTTTATTGCTATTCATTTTTATGAAAAATCTTGTTTTTAACAAGGGTGCACTTTTCCTACTACTGCCCTCTCCCACGTGTTACTTTCGTTTTTAGCGCACCAACGTCAAAGCCTGGCGCCATCTACGACGAATTGCTGCGTTTTTCATATTTTAACCAGAAAATATTCTTTCGGTAACCCAACCTCGCAAGACCTTACCGGCGATATTAATCTTCGCGGGTTCGACAAGTTTTCCGCGATTGTCAGTTGCTTATATCCAATTGTTTCTAAAATATGGTTTTTCGTTCGCTCACACTATTCGCTCGAAACAAAGGGCCCGACGAATTCTGGCGGAAAAGACGAATTTTCCGAATAGCCAGTGTACGATATTAACTCTCCCGACCAAGTCTTCTAAATAACTCTATTCACTTTATACAATTACATTTCTTTGTATCACTTTTTATTTTAGCATTTTTACGCTCGTCGCAGAAGATGTTACAGTCTTGCGATTCGGGGGGTTCATCGTGCTTTGGCAAATGCAACGTTTGGAAGAAAGCACAAGAAACAACAAATGACGGAGGTACAAAAAGCTATTATTGGGAATGGTATAACTAAACGATATAGGAATAAACCATATTAGTAATAGTCTGGATTTTGTGCTACATGGCAAAATATTGTCCATTTTTCTAAGATGTTTCTCCAAAAAGCCTACAGTCGCCGAACAATTTCTCCTTCCAAGTTCTATTCTGTCGATCGACGCTCCGAGCGGCAGGCAGGAGTGTCCAGAGTCACTGAACGACTGACCTCTCAAAATTGCTAATCAATGGCATTATTGTATAATCTATGGCATCTGTAGATTATTGTATAATTCTTTCCCATAGATTTTAGCTAATCTATGGCATTATCTTTGCCATAAATATCATAAATTCCGGCAAATCTATGCGATTATCGTATAATACTTTCATAGACTATGTCTGCTCCACCAGACGTATCGTAGCACAATATTACAAAAATGGTTTCCGTTCCAGCTCTGGCAGATGAGGATTTCTGCAGCTTGCGAAGAACACGGCGTAACGCCCTACGTTCTGGCAGTAGGATTGGCTAGATGCGACATACTATTGAACAAAAAAACCCTAGCTGACTTGGCAATGTGGGAGCCTCGAACATTCAAATCTCTAGCAAACATAGCCTGGGCCAGAGCAAAAACTGATGGCCTCAATGCTGTGAAACATTTGGATTTCCCGGAAGGTGTTCTGACCAGAGGAATGCTCAAGTGATGGAACCGCGAAGTGTGATTTAATTTCTTAAGGATTTATTGACTCTCCCTAAGGAATAAAACAAGAAAAAACGAATAACCTATATTGTGCGTACTTGCATTTTATTTCATTGAGGCACAGTATGATTCGTACGTAACATGTTCTTTATAGATTACAATAGAAGTAACAACAGTATGATCTTGTTCATCGACTCTCTATTCAACAGCCCTCTGAAACATCTGGGGGTAAGGATTCAAAATAACAGGTTGGGGTTAAAAAAAATCATTGTCGAGCACACAGGCGCAGTCGCTTGAAAAATATTGTTGCTGCAAAGTGGTATTTCAACAAAATTTATGTTAGTCAATCACTTGTTTATGTACAGCTCCTTCGCTATAAAATATGCCAATAATTTTCGTTCGAACATTATTAATTTCTGAACAAGCCGAAATATTGTACACTGAACGAAGAAATTCAGTAATTTCGGCGGCGGTTGGGATATGGAATCACTATAAGATTTAGGATGATTGTAAATGACGAGAATCGAGGAGAAGAAACGGTGCGTTGATAGAAGAAACTGTGGTTGTGCTTATTGCTTGGCGTTGACTATTTGTACAAAGTCTGGTTTGAGCGAAGCCCCACCAACAAGAAAACCGTCAATGTCTTTTTCCTTTCCAAGTTCTTTGGCATTGCCCGCGGTAACCGAACCGCCATATATTATTCTCAATGTTTCAGCGACTTGCGGGCTGACGTTCCGATTGAACCAATCTCTCAGTTTTTCGTGAACTTCCTGAGCTTGCTGCGGCGTCGCCGTTTTTCCAGTACCGATTGCCCAGACTGGTTCGTACGCGAGGACAACATTGTCCCAGGACTTTATCTTATCGGCGATTGCTTTTGTTTGACGAAAAACGACTTCCTCGGTTTTGCCAGCTTCACGTTCTTCCAAAAGTTCACCGATACACGCGATTACCTGTTGCGTATGATCGAATAAAAAAAATTAACGAACTTTACTGAATACCTTTATTTTTAATGGAGTAAACTTATGTCTAACGGCAAGTCAACCCAAAAAAACACCGATCGACATAATGATAATTATCATTAGTTCGGTAGATTTCTAGTTAAAAATCGTTTTATTTCTCGGCACAAGTTGTTCGAACATTGCCGAAAATAAGAATCATTTTTGTTGCATCTGTATGTTTCTTAGTATTAGACTAAGAAGGTACTAGATAAAAATTTTATTTAATCTAATCTAAGTTTATATTATTTAATCTAAGGTATTAGATTAAAATTGTATCTTGTCGTTTCATGTGCGGTAGGACTTCAATTATCTGAATTTTTAGTTATAGGAACATGTCGGCGGATTATCTATTTGTTGGATCATCCAAACTAGACAACCATCTTTATTTTCTCAGTTAACGTATAGCCCTAAGATATATTCCTATTTTTTTAATTTCATAAAGCTTAGCGAAGCATTCTGCGCTCTTAAAACCATCCTGGATTGGTTTAAAACCGGACTAAAAAATAGTTGTGCACAGCTGCTGCGTTTGAAACAAAGTCGACATTAATCAGCCGAGAAAGACGCGCCTACTATCAGGCAGCCATAAATTCATCATTATTTTAAGCCACAATACCAATTCAACAGCATTGTTGATTCCATATATTATAATATGGATTTATTTTCTCAGAAATTCAAGATGTATTTTCAATTATGTAATCAATATCCAATCCCAAGTAGGATAACTGAGGTTCTTCCGGAAAAATGTAACATCCCGACTTATACACCAAATGATAACGAATGTCTACTTTTATGAACGCGAACTTAGTCTATGCGTAACGCCGGGTCTATAAAATTAAAACCTGTACAAATTTGTGGGGTGGAAGCGATCATTATGGAGGTAAGCGATAACCAGAAAGTAAGCAGCGATTTTATCAAAATGCAAGATAGAGAATTTCCATGAACATTATACCTTAACTCCAGACTCAAGGCAGTGTGCAATTTTATCAGCGATTAATTCGTCCTTTTCACCAAAGACATTGCGCCGTTCGGAGTGGCCAAGAATGACCCAGGGGATGCCATTGTCGACCAGCATAGCTGGACTTATTTCTCCGGTAAAGGCACCCTTTGATACTTTGTATGCATTTTGTGCACTCGCAGCTATAGAACTTGGGAGAATGCTCTTGACATAGCTCAAGTAAATTGAGGGGACGCCGACGACGACCTCTGAAAGTGATTGCGTAATTATCAGAGAAAAATATACAGCTACACGCGACTGACACACATTCTATATGCGTTTACTTTAATACGGTGCAAAAATAAGAAGTTGCGGTTGAGAAAAAAATATTTTCACCCACCAACGTTTGGATCGAGAGGTCCAGTTTTGAGAAAACCGACAATTTCATCAATTTCCTTCTTCACGCCATTCATTTTCCAGTTACCTCCGACGAAAAATTTACGTGCCATTTTTGTTCGATTTGTTGAAAATTCAAAAGATTCGAAATTCTAAGGAAAGAGTGTCTCTCGCCGTTGTCGAGAGCAGACTGGTCGCTAGGTGACCCTGTGACCTTCACGTGACATTGATCAAGTCCCAGAGCATGGAGACTAGAGTAAAGGAGCGGACACATGATAGGAGAATTCGTAGTACAAGCGGACTGGAAGTCCGTTGTTTCAATAGTTCCATATTCTGCCAGAAGGGTCGCAAAAAAAGCCAACTTCGGCCAATAGGAGTATAATACCGTTTGGCGCTTGCGCAGCACAAAGCTCGTTCCATTACCATGCGTGTGTGTGTGCATATATAAATATTAACAGTGCAATGCATATACAGTAATAGCCCGCTTTACGCGAGGGATACGTTCCGCAAACAAATCGCGTTAAGTGAAATTCCCGTATATCGGCGTCGCGTACAGCGGGATATTAATAATCATACCTCGCTTTACGCAGCCCCGTTATGCGTTGTTTTGTACATACATATTTCGCAGTAAGGCATCGCGTAATCCGAGACATTTTAACGCGAAATTTGAAAGTCGCGCTAAAGCCAAACGCGTAAAACGGGGTTGCGTTAAGCGGAGTATTACTGTAGTTTTCATTTTCAAGTCGGATCCATTGAACTCATCGATTGCAGTGCCGCCACAAGAGGGATGGATTTCTTGTCCACTTCTAAAGCACGCTGTGTCCACTCCTTTACGCTAGTCACCATGTCGCATGTATCGTGACTCGAAACTGTAGCGCGATGGCGGCAAGACCGGGATGTGCGCGCGCATCATATACCGGCTAGTGCTGCAATATTCAATTTGATATTTTTTGCTTCACTGCAAAAATATAAAATGTGTATCTTTATCCGAAGAGTTGTATGATAAAAATATAGAAAAATATTCTTTTATTAATATAAGAGAATAAGAGAATATTGAAAAATTTTGCATTTTCAACACAGCAGTGGTAAAGGAAGGGGGCGATGAAAAAAAATAAGTGTTTTCTGATCGTATCGATAACATAGTTACACGTGGATCTTTGTTCTGTTTTTTATTCGTATGTTTCAGCATAAAAGGCAAAGCGTCGACGAGGTGTGCGTTATCAGGTTTACAAATATGTCCATCTGTACGTACACGTACCCACACACGCGCACACGTAAATGTGGATTGTGTTTCGAAAGCATGCATCCTTCATAGGGAGTGTATTAAAAAAATTAAAAAATCTTCGAAATTGTACAAGTGTCGTTGCAAGGTTTGGATCGATTTGATCATACGTATCGACAAAGAAGAATACTCTCGAATAGACACATATAGGTGTTGGAGTTATTACGCGATATATATAGATATGTGCACTGCTGAAATGAGTTTTCTATAAATGCCAAGAAACAAACTTCAGCAAAGGAATTCAAGACGCGTCAATAATATCGAGGGTTTCTTTTTTAACCGACTTCAAAAAAGGAGGCGGTTCTCAATTTGACTCTATGTTTTTTTTGTATGCAGGGTGTTCCAATTAAGAATGTCATCCTTGAAATGGGAGGTTGGGGGTGAAATTCTGAAGCGATTGATACGAGCATGTACGGTTCCCGCATAAACATCAAAATTGTTATTAACTTTGAAAGGCAGCCAATCAGGCGCGCCCCTTCAGCGGGCTCAGCCTTAAAATAATTCTTATATTTAGACGTTTAGTGTCATATCGCAGGTACATGATGATGTATTTTTATACCTCGAAGACAAATCCACAATTTAATTCGCATTGAACTCCCCATTTCTAGGGAAAAATGTCGAAAAAATATTCTCGAAAGGTTTTTCACATTTTCCAAGTCTATATTCGCACTTTCGGGAAAAACTCGGGCATATTCGTAATCAGCGGAAAATTTCCGCTTAAATAGACCCTTTGAAGAGTTTAAAAACGGAACAAAAATTTTTTCTACTTCCCTGGCCACTTTTCCAAAATCTCAAAAATCACGAAATTTCAAAAGGTCCTAGGGTGCGCTTCTTATTAGCTATGGAGATTTATTCGGTGGGTTTGTTTGGGTTTGCCTGACTTAAATAATGAAGTTGGATTCGTATCGATATCTCGTATAGTTTTCCCGGAAAGTCCATTTGAAAAACCGCAAAAAAGAGGCAAAGGGGAAAATGAAAAAATGTGCAAAAATCGATGCTCCTAATTTGACATTCTGCCAAAAATCGAAAAATCATCGGATTTAAATTATTAAAAAAGCACTTCGAAGAGAAAATCATAACGAAGAAATTAAGCACAGAGTGAAGCGCCAAATCCTAAAGGTAAAAAAGTTATGGATGAATCAGTGAAAAAACTTTTTTTGTCCTAAAATCCAAAAAATTTCAGGGGTTGATCCGGGAGCCATACATGCTTATATCAATCGACTCCGAATTTCACACCCAACTCCCCATTTCACGGATGACATTCTTACGTGGGACACCATGTATATGTTACGCGTTCATTCCGCCAATTATTCATCGATTTTCATGATTCTTTTTTCGTTTGGTAGTATCACCATGGATTACTCTCTGTTCGCACGAACAAAACTTTACAGCGTAGCAGTTTCATCGGTAGTGGTGACAAAATTCAGATCGATCGACGAATCGAGACAACCGAGTACTATATTCGCTTTCTTTTGGCAGTGTCTAGCAATGAAACAATCCATTGTACGATTGTCTACTTTCCATCTAGGATGTAACGAATCACGGAGGTTGCGATTTCGGAGTATAGCGAATTGCTACGTACAAGATATGTTTGCGTAGAAATCGAGACAGAAAAGCAAAGATAGTGAGGGGGACGGGACGTATAACGATTGAGAAGTAACACAAGTCCGTGAAATTCTTTTGTCTACAAAGCAGTTGAGATACCGGATTAGCAGACTCGTTACATAACATTGCATGCATAAAATTGATTACACAACGATTGTAGTAACTAAGGTCGGAGGTAACCACTGTAACATAATTTTGATATTTGAGGTTGTGATGAATCTTATCTCCAAAATGTATACGATACTTTTCCATACACCGTACAAGTGTTCAATCTCGTGTGATCAATTACGCATCAGAAGAAATTTAAATTGCTGACAACATTTGCAAGAATTTTACTTACAATAATAATCGTATATTTGTAACGATTACCATAAACAAACATTGAAATGGTTACGAATGTAAAATGCTGTTTTTAAATATTGATGTTCATTGACTGTCGTTCGTTTTTTCACGAAGATATTACTTCATCTTATCACAGGGTATTGCGGCATTCTTTCGAACACTGTTCCATCGGTGTTGATATTACTTTAAATAAATCGATCTTGTGATGGACGAATCTCGATAAGTAAACCCGTATAAAAATGCAATTTCCAACCACTTTTTTATGAATAAAATATTTTGTCAGTTTTTTCGTGTATCGTTATTCGTTCTTGAGCTATCAGTTCTAGTCTCCCGTTTATTACAATTCGTTAAATAAATAGAACTCCTGGACCTCGTACCTATCATCATTTTGAAAATAGTTTCATCTTCCAAGACAGTTTAATTTATTATTTCCTCTATGTTTATATTCTTCTCATGATAGTTACGAAGGCGAACACATCATTTAACAACAAGGCAATATCATAAAGAACATTGGAGCACACGCGACTTCGAGAACTTGTTCCGTTTAGAATAGTCGGCCCGCGCAACGTAGAGAAATATTTGTCGTGGAAGATTTTTTCTTTGAACAAAGTAAGTCGTTCGATCCGGCTTTCTTTCGCTACTTAAACTAGCATAAATTCAAAACCAAAAATCTCACATTACGGGTGTAAATTATCATAAGAATGAAAAAAGGTGGGACGTTTGTTCACATTGTACTATACAAATGAAAAATAAGGACTAATAAAGATTGCGGAAACGGCTCTGGAGATGTACGCGTGGATACCATTAATATGAAAATTCGAATTTCTTTTTTTTTTCGCCGTTACGAGAATCCATCGCGACGTCGACATACCGGACGATTAAAAAAAAAAACATAATACAATGAGCGCGTCTCCGCTTTCGCAACGATTATTTATACAGAGAGAACACGACTGCACTTTCTTTATTCCTTTTAAGCGTCAGTCATTCAAGTTTCAAGGATAACTCGAATTTAAGATCATGTCCAAAGATTCGAGAAATTTGAACCGTTACTACAACTTTTCTCTGAGCCAACGGCAATAATTATAGTGTCTTTTTTAATTAGATGCATTAAAGTGATGTTTGGGAAAGACCTACAACGTGTCACCTCGAAACGTGTTATATATTAGAATTTGTAAACAATTAATAGTCTTCCACACGGTCTTTGGTGAGAAAGTTGACGAACCTATTTTTGTAAACGGAAACCAGTGCTTTAAATACGATATAAACTCTTAGTAAGATCGAAAAGATAGAAAAATACCGTTCAACGATTGACACTCGGTCGTATTGTTGGATGTTTTATTGTATATTCGTGATAGTTATGTGTTTCTGAAATCGGCTTTGATCAGTAAATGCAGTCCGTTAAAACAAACGTGCTTGAGAAAAATTGTAGTTACCAGTCTTTTTGAAGTTCATCAACATTTCCACATTTTATACACGACCCTAACGAGCAATTTTCCTTAATAATACTCTTCAAAGGACAATACACTCTAAACACATATTTCGAAAAATTAACTATAACGCAAGCCAAGGGTGATTCCGAATCGCCTCGCGACTCCGGTCGCCATAATCGTAAGTTACCTCGACGCCTACCGGTATATCTTCCTTTGCCGTGAGCACGAGATGCGGAATTGTACAGACTTCTATGACGCGTGCTACGAGATTACCGTTTCTACAATGATTAACTAATCTACCAAGTTTGTCCGTTTCGGCGGTGGCGTCGACGCTGAAAAAAGAAACAAGGTAACAATTTTCGAAAGACACGATTATACACCTGGACTTTTATCAAAATAATTCCGTGTATTCGTGATTCTACAAGGAGGGCATATTTTTTAAAACGATGATAGATATTTTACCAGTACTGCTGACCACGGTGCTGAAAATAATACATGTAACAACCGGTGTTTTGATCCTGAGCGTAGATGGCTTCGCGCTTTTTTGCAGTTACTTGATCGATCAGATCGCCTATGTACTCCACCACGAATTCTCCTTTGGTGAATTTTCGTGTTGTCACTATTCCTCGACCTTTCCCGACAAAGTGCCTTACCTATGCAGAAAAATATAAAATACAACCCGAAAGACCAGGACACTCGCTTGTCCCGCCTCGCACTTCGAATTCAATGATGAACATTCAACCCGTCGTCTGTAAAGGTCATTTGTGTCCGGGTCAAAACTGTTTTTCGTTGTACCTCGTGATGAAGGGCAAAAATAGTTTTTTTTTCGAGGTAAAGGTGAAATGGAACATCGTTCGACGGACCCGTATGCGAGCATCATCGACTGATTTGTTGCTGGAATTGCGTTCAGTAAATGATATTTCTGTGGTAATAATTAAATTTTATCATGATGTGAAACAAAAGAAAACTATATTTCTAAATAAATATATCCTAATACACAACTGATGTGTAAAATTGGGCCCGTTTTGGATCTTCAAACTTAAGCACTTAATATTAAATAAATCGAGCGACATATTTTTTTTTTTAACTACATTTTTCAGCTTTAATTTACGGCTTGTTAAATTCATTTAAGTGAATTTATCTTAGAGTTAAGATTTGTTAAGTACAACCCCTACTCTTCACCAGATTGCTCCAGATATATAAAAAAGAAATATGTAGCATTTTTTTGTTCCACAGTATTATGATTGGTGCATAAAGTAGAAGGTTTGTAGCAACATCAGGAATTTCATCAGATTTGTTTAACCGCAATAAGTTAGTTTACTAACGGTGGGACATGACCCGCGTTTACAGACGGGAAGTGCCAAAAAAACCATTACAAATGACGGGTTAAATATCAGAATAGCTGTGCAGTTCCCATATTTCAACAAAGGTTGTATCATTTTGACGTACCTCCAAACCATCCTCGACTTGACAAACAACTTTGTTCTCGATATCCCGTTGTTTTTCCTCGAGCACTGTTTTCTTGCACTTCCGAATGCTTCGTCTGACCGGAAAGTATTGAGTGACTTTCTGGTTGGACTTTGATTCAGTTGCCGAATCGACGGTAACAGGCACCATGGCTGCATTACTTTTAGGTCTACCCCTCCTGCGCCCTCCAAATTTCTTGATGTTTTGCTGAATAGGCGAGAATGTATGGACTCCTGCCTTTTTTTCGACAATGTCGTTGCTAACTTTGACATCAGAATCATCCGGCTGTACGTTCGGCATGTTTATCCTGTGGGGGGTCGGTGGATTGCGACATGGCACGGCGACTGGAGTCTCTGCCAAATTTTACCATAAAATGACTCATTAATAACACGTGTAGTTACATCTAACATCCAGAGTCTAGATATTGAATAAGGACTCTTTGAAAATGGTGATCCACTACTCGAGATACGAGGCTTAACATATTCGAATATCTATTTCAGGAAGTTCGTATAAAGCGGAGTGAAAGAATTATCGTAATAATTCCTGTTTCACAGTTCCACTGTTACATATACAATTACAAATTATATAAAATTACCATCCGTCTTAAAAAGCTCTGTCATCGGCGAATGATCTTCAGCTGATTCTTCCACTTTGATGTTTTCCTCGTTGCTGCGCTCGGTTTCTTGGATAAGACCCATATTCTGTTTTTCTCTAGGAGTTTTGATAACCGGGACTCCATTATCCTGCTGTGCCTGTTATTGAAGAAATATCTCGATTCCTTTGAATGGCTTCCCAAAGGTAGTATCGAATCACTGGTTTATATATTTTCAACATACTTGAGTAGTGAAAAATGATGTAATTCGAACTGGCGATTTGTCGATACGTGTACGGAAGGATGCTGTTTCCGGTGACTTATGACCACCTTTAGCATTTATATCGAGTCTTGATTCTTTGTGTCCGGTAGAGACAACCGAGCCGCTGACTTCAGTAATCACCGATGTTTTGGAATACAGAGAGGCGGCGGATGGCACCCGTTTTCTCCTGCCTTCAGGTATAAACATGAAACGCGCAAAAGGCATTTAGCGTACTGTAAAATAATGCCGGAGGTCTCTCTACGATACGAGAGGTGCAACGGTCCGAAGAAGCTTGTGCAAAAATAAAATGAAGGCGCGACGAATAATGCTTCGACGAGAGATTAAAGGTTAATCAAATTTGGTGAGGTCGAATCGGTGAGGAACGAATCGAGCAGATAC
Source organism: Ophioninae sp. B BG-2022a (assembly GCA_030522765.1). Classification (NCBI taxonomy): domain Eukaryota; kingdom Metazoa; phylum Arthropoda; class Insecta; order Hymenoptera; family Ichneumonidae; species Ophioninae sp. B BG-2022a. The sequence continues at coordinate 35,536 of JAPYZJ010000760.1, forward strand.
TCGCAACAACTATAACCTTTCACGGTGTCGCTTACATGACTGAATGGAATGTCAATAAAATTGTGTAAAACACGATTGTTCTTACCTTTCACCATTTTTAGGATAAATTTGTTTAGACGCTATTAAATGTTTCTCGACGGACCGTCGCAATAAAACTTGGTTCATATCACGAGAAAGTGGCGATCGAGAACCAAAGCGTCGATCAGAGTTAAAAGCGTTAGCACGCCCATTCGAACCTTTCGTTCCGATATCATTTTTAAATTTTGTTTCCGATAGTGAGAATATGTTTACCACCCGTGCATTTCTGAGGATTATATGCAAATAATATACTAATAATCAAGCGGAAAGGCGGCTTTGCACTCGTAAATATTTGGCGTTAAATTGAAAGGTACTTTTTTGTAAGACGCACACGGAAGAACGCGCAGAGTCAGGCATCGGTCTCATCCACGGTCTTAGATTGGAGAACAGAGCGGACATGGAACAACACCGCTTATGGGCGCGCTTGGCACAGTTTCGTGGGGTGAATTTAGTAACGACTTCATCCGACATGGCGCTATTGTACATATGTGTCAACGAATACATTGACGATGGGGTTGCAGCCAAAGCTGCCAGATCGCGCGGATGGATGATTGAATTGTTTTTGGGGATAATGCTTTATCGCTTAATGAAACTCTATGTTAATGAAAATAATAATGGGAATATACATATATTTCCGCTTACCTGTATGCATTAATATTTATTTTGCATAGGGATGGGTGCGAGTAGAGCGCAAACAATTTTTTACAAATAAGTTGTAATTTCGATTTATTTTTATACACAAATGAACGTACAAACTAATAAAATAAGCGAACGGAGTGTGTGATCCATTTTTTGTATACATTGTATAATGCAAAAACGAATGTATGAATGAAGAGCTGAATAAGCATTCGAATAATTCAAAAGTCGCGCGAGTCGGGCTCATCGTCAGATTGCTTTTTCCCTCGAAGCCGTCGTTTCGACTTGGTCGCAAATGAACGTGCTTAGCGTCCATGTATTAGTGTAGCTGCCGAAGGCGCGCGAGTTCACCCGAGTTCACCCAAGTGTAGCCGAGCCGAGCCGGCTCGGCTCGGCTCGGCTACACGCTCGGCGACCCAGTCGATGAGCTTTTAACGGGTAAGCTGACCAACAACCCGATCGCGGCAATAATCCATTGGACAAGTTCCGTCTTTATAGTTATCGGTTTTGCCACTCGCTGCGCTCGGTATGCTATGAGAAGTTTAAATCTCGTCCGTTATACCAACGAATTCAGACGTACATAGAAGAACAGTTCTTATGGGAGGCCTGAAGACAAGTATTCTGCGACCCGAACTGCCGCGTGGCGCCG